>VMBQ01009852.1:5000-29034 GCA_007657795.1 Dreissena rostriformis | reverse complement strand
TTCTATCAAGAAATTGCTCGCGAAATCATATTGCAAAGATAAAAATAACAATGGCATCAGCACTTCTTTATGACAATAAACTTATATACACCGAGCGGTGAGATTTATTGTATGTGCACCTATTTATGTGAATATTTCAACAAATTACGAATAAGATTGTGTTACCTGTATCTTGAATGTCTAAATTTGGGTCTCAATGGTCTACCTAGACACAACACTGTCACTCAAAATATACAAAGAATCTATCACAACTCGAACAATACGATACATGCGATCAAGCAAAAAGTCCAACGTCGTCATAAGATTACAGGGGCATACACAGTACTTAGTCGGGGCGGTGGAAATAATATTGGATTACAAATCAAACAATGTATATGGAAGAGCATTCAATGTGACTCAATGGTGGCAGACAAACATGACCAATCCTCAGGCGCGTCGGAATAAGGCGCCACAGGAGCCGCTGTCCCGACTGTAAGGAAAATATGCACTATGCTGGCATTACATTGGGACTGCGGCTACAAAGAACATTAAACACAGGTCCGCAATTTCGATCAATAAAGCAGTAAACAAGTGCACGCCTTGTCGTGAAGCTTTGACTATTCGGCGGATTACTGCTTTGGCTGTTACTGAAACACAATATAATTGCTACAGTTATGCTTTGAACATACAGACGACTACCCTTTATTTGTCAAAACAACAATCAGTATGCGAAGTATCATGAAGCTCCGGAAAATCGGCGGATTACTGCCTAATTTTAACTTTAACACGAGGTCATTACTACATTTATGCTTTGAACCTACATATTAACAAAGACCTACATAGGTCTTTGATATTAATAATCAGTAACTATCTGTCAACACAGCTACCATTAAATTTTGTTCACGTGTATTGATCGTATCTGAATTAAGACGGAAGCGTTGTGTTCAGGTTCTTACTATATTTGACTTCAAGTACATGTGAGGAAGAAAGTGAAAGAGGCCAAGGAAGTGTGCATTTAGAAAAAAACTATCGAAATTGACAAATAACGAAACACATGCAGCGGTAAGAAGGCATGCAGCACCATCAAGACCCCTAGGAATAACAGTCAGCCCAAGGCCAGTGGTATAGCAGATGTTGACGGGAACCTCCTGACCGAGAGTACCGCAGTCCTGAACAGGTGGACTGAATACTGCAGCGATCTCTTTAACTTTCCGCTTCAACCAGACCACAGTCTCCTTTAGAATGAGCCTAGACCAGAAACGAAACAAATTCATCTATACTTGATGCAACGGTGGAGGAGGCAGTGCGCAGTCTGAAGGCAAGAAAATCTTCGGAAGTTGACAACGTCCCTTCGAACTGATTAAACACGAATAAGAGGCAGCAATTGCAGCAATAACGGCACTATGCTAGAAGATCTGGGAGGATAAGTCGCCCAAGGAGTGGACGCAGTCTCTGGTCATCCCCTTACCGAAAAAGGGCACCTTAAGCTGTGCGAGAATTACCACACCATCAGCCTCATCAGCCATCCTAGCAAAGCTATGCTATGCATCATCCTCAACTGATTGAAAGGTAAGGCAAAAGAGCTGCTAGAGGATGAGCAGGCTGGATTCAGAGCTGGGCGGAGCACAGTGTAACATATTTTAAACTGCAGAGTCATAATTGAGAAACACCAGCAACTTCATCGACTTAAAGTAAGTTTTCCACTGCGTGTGTCATGATGGCCTATGGCAGGCTCTGAGAGGATTCATCAATGACGAAGAGCATGTGCAAGTCACACAAGAACTCAACGGAAACGTCAGCAGCGCAGGACTTCACAAAAGGGAGATTTCTTCAGGACACCAGTGGAAGGCCGTCAGAGATGTCTGCTCTCCCCGTCCTGTTTAACCTTTTCCTTGATAAGATAATGCGAAAGAACCTCCAAGACCACCACACCTCTATCTCCATCGGTGACAGAACCTTCTCCAACTTGCTGACGACATTGACCTCATGGGTGGCACCAGCAGTGAACTCCAATACCTTACCAACAGACTCTTTGAAAGAAAAAGACCATGTGGGATGAATGGTTGCACGTAGAAGTGGAAGATCATGGAGAACAGCACGAACAACACCAGTGCATGCATCACCATGAACGGTGAGAATCTGGAAGAAGTGACTAACTTCAAGTACTTGGGAGCAATACTGTCCAAGGATGGTACCAGTACCGCTGAGGTACGAAAAATAATTACCATTGTGACCGCAGCGATGGCCAGACTGAACATGTTGTGGACAAGCAGTCATCAGCGTCCCCACCAAGTACAGGATTTACAAGTCCCTCGTAGTCTCCATCCTTTTGTACGGCTGCGAGACCATAACGCCTCATGCGAACGCAGAACGCAAGATACAGACATTTGAACATCAGTGTGTCTGAAGACTGCTCCGCAACTCCTTCATAGAGTGCAAGACCAACGAGTACGTCCGGAACATGACAGGAGCACTTGTTGGTACACAAGAGCCCCTCATGGCGACCGTCAAACGACAAAAGATGGATTGGTTTGTACACGTCACCGTGCACGACTCTTTGTGCAAGACTGTGCTTCAGGGCACGCTATAGGGAGGTCGCCGTCGAGGCCGTCAGAATAAAAGCTGGATGGACAATATAAAAGAGTGGACGTCCCTCCCCATGGATGAGCTACTCTCAGAAGCCCACAACAGATCTAACTAGTAGAGGATCGTGTGTCGTCGTCTCTGATTTTCACCGGACGGCTTGACCTGTCAAGGGCATGATGAAAATGATGATGATGGCATGTATAAAGTTTATAAACACAAACAATCAATAATGATGACGTTGACGTCAGTTGACGTTCCGCCAAAACGCACAGAAGTGTCGCAATATTAAGGTTTTCACAACATACACGGGTGGCAAAAATGTGAATACACATAATACTTAACTTCAAAAACACGCATCGCAAACTCAAATGATGTAAAAAATTTGTTTATACATATTTAATTCGTTTACGAAATTGAAAGTTCTCAGCCTATTATCTCTATTTCGTCACACCGTTTTCAGTCCTTTTACGAGACAGTCTAACGGATACAGCTTTGTTAACGGTATGTTTGTTACTACTACGTCTGTACATATATCCGCGGCTCGATCTCTGCCTTGCCTGCGATAAGCGCGTATACCCTGGCAAATCTCCATCGTTACCGCGGTCCTTTGTAGTGTACCATGACAAATCTCGCCGATTTCGATCGTCTACTTGCTCCGATCGGAAATGCGCTGCTGTTCACGCAAGCCGTCGAATGCGAACATTGTTTTAAGGCTTTCCATTCTTTCGCGCTCATTTTTAAGTGTCCGGTTTGAAACTGTCGTCTGCGTTTCATGCGTGATGTGGCGCCCTGGATCGAATTGCGGATATAAGGTAAGATGGCGTTGTTATGTTCACTACACGGTCCGTTTATTTTGCTTTTGGAGTCGGTAGAGGTCAATAAAGAAGGTTACCCAGTTTGAAGTGGCTACGGTGGATACGTTACCCAGAACTACTCGATTTTTCACGGGTTTCCAGTAAGCGTTTGCTCCAATCAGCATGCCGATCTCAAAAGTCTCATAACCTACACTTCCCTGTAAGTTCTAACCTACTCTTCTCTGTAAGTTTAGCACAAGAACTGATATAGTGTGAGTAATTCAGACGTCGATCGGGATCAGCTCCTTCCGGCCAGTAATCACGTGCACTTCTTTGGTTTTCATGATTTTCACATTCCGTGATGAACCTCCACGTGCGGATAAGTATACAGTGTCTGTACCAGTCTTTCGAACACATCATTCATTCTTAAATGTCTTGTCATTCAGGGTCTCTTCGCATCCATGTCAAACTATTGTTTGTTTTAAAAGATAAGTTAAAGGGACTTCCTTTTGCGACGGCGGTATTCAGAAGCACACGAGATCTTGCCTGTGTTGAAGAATGCAGAATCGTGTGTCCCGGGGCGCTGCCTTGGAACGGAGTAGCATTTGCGCTTAGCGAAGAGCTCTTTTTCTTGTGTTCACATATGGCTTATAATGTTTATAATGCGCTTACAGTTTCGGAATATGGTGTGGGACTTGCATAGCTACACTTAATGTGAATCTGAAAGACATTTAAATACAATTTCTTGTTTCACAACTTTACTTCTGGTCTCTGTGGTATTGCTATTGGTTCAGGCTACATCTAAATGTTAGACCAATCAATTCAATGTCAAAGCTCCAATATAAGAAAATCATCCAAATTACTTTGGATTTTCAAATCAATTGACGGAAGTGATGAGTATAACGAGATGTGTCCGACGCAAGTACCAGTGTCCAAGGCCCAAGGTTAAGGTCTAAATTCAAGGTCAAAAATCAAATTTAGGAAATCAGTCCGTAATACTTTGTCAGGGATATAACATTTTCAATCATGGATGANGGAAATGCGCTGCTGTTCACGTAATCCGTCGAATGCGAACATTGTTTTTAGGCTTTCCATTCTTTCGCGCTCATTTTGAAGTGTCCGCGTTGGAGCTGTCGTCTGCGTTTCATGCGTGATGTGGCGCCCTGAATCGAATTGCGGATATAAGGTAAGATGGCGTTGTTATGTTCACTACACGGTCCGTTTATTTTGCTTTTGGAGTCGGTAGAGGTCAATAAAGAAGGTTACCCAGTTTGAAGTGGCTACGGTGGATACGTTACCCAGAACTACTCGATTTTTCACGGGTTTCCAGTAAGCGTTTGCTCCAATCAGCATGCCGATCTCAAAAGTCTCATAACCTACACTTCCCTGTAAGTTCTAACCTACTCTTCTCTGTAAGTTTAGCACAAGAACTGATATAGTGTGAGTAATTCAGACGTCGATCGGGATCAGCTCCTTCCGGCCAGTAATCACGTGCACTTCTTTGGTTTTCATGATTTTCACATTCCGTGATGAACCTCCACGTGCGGATAAGCATACAGTGTCTGTACCAGTCTTTCGAACCCATCATTCATTCTTAAATGTCTTGTCATTCAGGGTCTCTTCGCATCCATGTCGAACTATTGTTTGTTTTAAAAGATAAGTTAAAGGGACTTCCTTTTGCGACGGCGGTATTCAGAAGCACATGAGATCTTGCCTGTGTTGAAGAATGCAGAATCGTGTGTCCCGGGGCGCTGCCTTGGAACCGAGTAGCATTTGCGCTTAGCGAAGAGCTCTTTTTCTTCTGTTCACATATGGCTTATAATGTTTATAATGCGCTTACAGTGTCGGAATATGGTGTGGGACTTGCATAGCTAAACTTAATGTGAATCTGAAAGACATTTAAATACAATTTCTTGTTTCACAACTTTACTTCTGGTCTCGGTGGTATTGCTATTGGTTCAGGCTACATCTTAATGTTAGACCAATCAATTCAATGTCAAAGCTCCAATATAAGAAAATCATCCAAATTACTTTGTCCATCATGAATGGATTTTCAAATCAATTGACGGAAGTGATGAGTATAACGAGATGTGTCCGACGCAAGTACCAGTGTCCAAGGCCCAAGGTTCATGTCTAAATTCAAGTTCAAAAATCAAATTAAGGAAATCAGTCCGTAATACTTTGTCAGGGATATAACAGTGTCAATCAGGAATGAATTTTCAAATAAATAGGCAGGAGTGATGATTTGCGGAAGTGTCGCCCCAAAACACCAAGTCCATCGATTAAATGTCAAGGTAACAATCCAACGTCAGAGCCTTCATACTCCAAATTCTTCATAAGCACTTTGTCTGCAGCATAATTTGTCCAGGTAGGATGGACTTTCAAATAAGTAAACATTAGTTATACACATAATGGGATAGAGTGACATGCGTGATACCAACGAACCTAGCTCGAACGTAAAGGGTCAAATTCAAGGTAAAATATCAAATATATTATATTCATCATATGCACTTTGTTGGGATGATACTTCTGTCCAGCATAAATTGCTTTTCAAATTACTAAACCGAAAGTGTAAGCATAATGCGTGTCCAGTGTAAAACCATGCTCTTTTGTTTAAGACAAACGTCCAATATTAGAAATCAACCCCAACACTTCGTCCAGCATAAGTGGTTAACCCTTTGCATGCTGGGATATTTGTCGTCTGCTAAAATGTCGTCTGCTGAATTTCTAAAATTAGCATTTTCTTCGATTTTTTTTCAAAGAATACTATCAGAATAGCAAACAGTTTGGATCCTGTTGAGACGCCACGTTCTGTGGCGTCTCATCTGGATCCAAACTGTTTGCAAAGGCCTTCAAAATTCGGTTCCAGCGCTCAAAGGGTTAAAACACTTGCTTATTAACGAAAATGCTTGTGAGACGTATAGTGGCTATCGCAAGAACCAGGTACATATGTCTAAGGTCAACTTCAAAATTCAAGATTAAGTTTTGAAATCCGAACACATTGTCGTGGACTTAACTTTGTCAAGCGGTTTTGAATTTTCAAATAACTCAACAGAAATTACAAGCCTCCTAAAATGGAGTGGCAGACATCATAACCAAGCCAGTAAGTTAATGAGAAATTAATTGAGACTTCGTTCACTATTCAAATGGAAAAAAACAACACTTTATTGTATTTGGCATGTCTTTGTGCCAAGGGTACTTATTGTTAACTGAGTCGTCATGCAGTTCATAGCGAGCATTTACTTTTTCAAAATCGGTTTATGATTTCCACTCGTATTGACAATCGCTTCTGGAGAAAACTTTAGGGAAGAACACAACTTAGTCGTCATGAAGTTCAATGGTTGCATTTACGAAAATGGGCGTGAGACTGCTTTTTTTTTGCTTTAATACAGTCTAATTATGATAAAATACACAAAATCTACCAAAACTTATACTTACAGTAACACAAATATCTACCGTAATTTTTAATAAACGATAGCAAGAAAGTAGCATGCTTGTCATGCGGGGCTAATTAACTTGCACAAACACGTTAGTTTTGTTTGTTTATTTTTGTTTAAAGCTTGACATGTTTGGTGGTTTTTGCAATCTTTTACTCCATGGCGATGTAAACATCTTGTATCTTCTTCGACCCGGAAAGAACCAGCGCAACAACGCACAAAACAAGTGCAGCTTCATGCATTACAGCACGACAAATGATCCTCGTTTTGGAAAATCCGAGTTTAATGTATGTGCATCAAGTGTCGTCTCAGATTAGCCTGTGTAGTCCTCACAGGCTATCAGGGACGACCCTTGTCTCCTAGACTGGATTTTCGCTAAGACGACAATTCCTTTAAACAAAAAATACGATAAATACGGAAAGTTTTGTCCCTGATTAGCCTGTGCACAGACTTATCAGGGACGACACTTAACGCACATGCATGAAGTCCAGTCTTCCTAGAACGAGGCTCATAGCCAACTATGGTGGAGCAAATACGGACGTTTTAACCCTTTGCATGCTGGGAAATTTGTCGTCTGCTAAAATGTCGTCTGCTGAATTTCTAAAATTAGCATTTTCTATGATTTTTGTTCAAAGAATACTATCAGGATAGCAAACAGTTTGGATCCTGATGAGACGCCACGTTCTGTGGCGTCTCATCTGGATCCAAACTGTTTGCAAAGGCATTCAAAATCCGGTTCCAGCGCTCAAAGGGTTAAACATCGCTGTTGTCGTTATGTCGATCACAACCGACTTGTCAATCTTCTTGGAACTAAAGATTTGATCCTTTTGCGTAATATTTTGTTAAATTAAGACTTCGGTTTTGAAGAACACGATTTCAGTATTCTCGTTTTCTTGTTTTGCAAACGAATGTTGGGATTCAAGAACTGTGTTCAAAGTTCATGCGGTCTTTTCGCTCCTTTGGTTGTAGTATGTTAGGACCCGGAGTATGTCCCAGCACATATACCTAAGGAACCATATGACTCGAAAGTTGGGACGAATTTTGAACTATAGCTGCAATTTCCAGAAATGTGATTCTTACTGAAAGATCTTTTAATTTTTGTGTGGTCGTGTGTTGTGGGGGCAATCGGAGTATCCGGCCGGAGGAAACCCCACCTGTCCGGTATGATGCCCATCAACCCAACTCACGTTTTCGGGAACGGACATTGAACCCGGGTCGCCAAGGCGAGAAGCGCGTGTACAAACCACTGCGCTTACCGGACAGGTCTTCTGATGTTCAAGACGATAATATGGAATAAGTACCCATAGCTGACCGTTAAATGCAAAAAAACAAAAAACAAACACTCGGTCGTTTCATTTGACCATGAGGAAATATTTTTCATTTATAGCTGTTCATTGACCAATGGAAACTTTATACTGAATGGCAAAATTCCCCAACGTGCCGACAAACAAGTTCGATCGGTGGATTTGAGCTCGCTTCAATCACCAAGCTTGCAGTGGTGTACGTACTTTAAATTTGCTATCAACGCCTACTGAATGTTATGGTAATGATTCGGTGGCGAATGTCCCCTTCATTAAATAATCAAAGCTCTCCACCGGGTTCAAGCTATGTTAAGATAATCAGGAAGTTTGGATGAAGTGCAAATATAGGTATTCGGTTTGGTAAAAGCAATATCACATATTTGCATGCCGTCAACAAGACGGGTTGTTCGGGGACCAGACTAGCAATTTAACCGCTTTTGCAAAAGTGCGTTTTTTTCTTATCTAAAACCCTCGTATAGTGTCGACGCCGTAAAGAACGCGCCCGTTCGAATTTTGAAGAGCGAGTTATTTATCGTTAAACACATTGATGTTGGTTTGATTGTGAAACTCTCTCAGGAGGCGATAAATTCATAAATTACGCGTGTCGTTGCCAAGGCCATGTTTACTTTAAGTACATAAATTACAGATCAGTGACGACACATTTCCCCTGCAGGGGAAGGGGATATTTAAAGTTCAAAGAGACGTTATCTAAAACAAAAAATGGAGTACAGTCGGAGCATGTTTTACCTAATTAGTATGCGCTGGCGGCACAAGTTGATACGGGACAATGCTTACCGTACATGCATAAAGCCCGATTTTATACTTCAGGTGCAATTCATGCTACTGTGTAAACCAACACAAACTCATTTGGTATGAATTTCGCATGAATTTCGCAATGTGTTCAACAGGCCTGTTTTTACGACTGCGAGTGCTTTAAATGCACTTAAGAGGACTGGATTAATATCGAAATTATTACAACAGGAAACGTTTAAATATTGCCAAGTGTTTATCGCACACAAAACGGTAAGATAATTTAATTTTAATCACCGATACTACGCATGTAGAATTTTAAATGTATTTTTTTTCTACATAATTAAATGAGTTTTCAATGTTTGAGCTGCAGGATCATGTCTATGTGAATTGTTTTGATCGAGTAAATTGTGTGGTTCGGAAAGTTAAAAATGCTATAATCATACAAAACACATACGCTATAATCGTATCTCGAGTATTTTACATTGATTGTTATATTATTCACACACGCGATTATCTTATTTCAACGTTTCTGTTTGTAAGTAACATATATAAACAGTTATATGAAATTTTATACAACTAATTAAAACAGATTGCAAATTGTATGGTTTACTGCGTGTCCGCATCAAGTATTGATTACATTAACTGGGAGGCAAACTGACTCATTATGCACACATTGTGTAATTTATTAGTTGTAAAACGCATGGGGGGAATTAATTTTTGAAACATTATACACAAACAATATATACACACATCATATGCGGTGTCACTTGTTAAATACCTTGGTTTATAAGTGGTGGATTATTTCAATTTGACATTTTATGACATAACAATTTAAAAGTAGTCGTTTTGTGTATTTACGTTAATGAAAGATCACGCGAGTTCAAGAATGGAATTATAGTGTTAGAATGCAGAATTTGTATTGCACAATTTAATGCTTTACGATGTACAACAGCAAAAATAGACGTCTAAATATTAGTAGTTGGGATTGTTAAATTAGGTAAAGTTTGACTGGAATACACTTTAATAGTTTGAACTTTGTTTCTGCAATAATACATCTCTGCAGTTTTTGAAAAAATGCTTGATACTTAAGACGCTATGCCAATATCTGAGCGCACTCTTTGCCCTAACTAAAAGGTAATAATCCCATTTTTCTGCAATTTTGAATGACATTCATAGGCATATCGTGTTAAGTATGTATGTTACAGAAGCATTTTCCATAAATGTGTCCTTCGTTGTCTATATGAACGGTCTAGGTACGTAAAATACGATCTCGGCGATAAAAAGTTTCCTGACTGGTCATTATTTTCCAGTTAATAAGGACCACACGCGCTAAATATTGACAGAAATACGTACCCGACCTAGGTTAAATACAGCTAATTTGCCTTCGACTTCGGTCCATATACATATACTAGCTAGCCAGCTGGTAACTATTATGTCATATTGACATACAAAGGGTTTCTATTTCTTAAAGGACACGCAATTTATAACTAAATGCATGCACGAATTAACCAACAGAAAGTGTCGCAAAAATAAGGATTGAAACACATATAATATTTCCATTGAACATGGTATTTACTTTTTTGGCGCATTAGAAGCAAGTCGGTTCAAACCATCCGAGCGATGTTTAACGTATGTTGCTGGTCCTAGCAATTTTAAATAGTTGCTGATGATTCAAGCGACATTTAATATTTCCTGATAATCCTAGCGATATTATTATAGGCGTATGGTACATACGAAATTTAATAAGACAGTTTTAAACCTAAACTGTATTAAACTGCCTTAAACTGATACTAGCTAATGGCCCGAGCGATGTTTTCTGATGCTTTTGACAATTTCTCGCAAAACAAAGTTTAGTTTTTTGCGGAAACTTCATAACAGTTGATTATTAAAATCGAGGACCATACTGCAGTTATTTCTTATTACATATGGAAAGCTGGTCAACTAATAATTACATATTGGTTTGTTACTGTTGCTAGTATTCCGTATTGAAAGACCGTGAATTCATCATTAAATTCTAACAACAATATTTAACACACAGCCGTTCCGTTCAGCCAGGCTCATCACATATAGTAGGAGCGCTCTTTAATAGGTCAAATCGTAGCGCAACCGGTTAGAATTAAATGAAAAATCCTAATTCTGGAACTAGTATATAAAAAAAGGAATTCGTTTGGGTATTTTATTTTTTTTTGTTTTCTGTTAAAAAAATATTACTGAACATTTCTTCCTTGTTACTTTTATTTTTGAAACTATAACACTAAGAGATGACTGCCAACACTATTTTTTCACTCGAAATGTGCTTGCCAAACCAAATCATATGCGCAAACAACAGTATTATAAAAAGGATAATTAAGTTAATAATGCTTAAAAGCTATCAAAGGTTGACACGCATAATTTACCCATTTGTTTGCGTTAAACCCAATTCTAACTGTTCTATATGTCATACTATTTTTTCAGACGAACACGATGGCTGCGAACAACAGTTCGTTGCCTAGCAACGACACGATCTCGCCCGACCATGCTGCCTTAATACAGGAACTGAATGACAAAGTGGCGCGGCTGATGGTACCCGCTACGGTTTACATTTCCGTTTTGATGGTTCTCGGCCTGGTAGGAAATCCAATGGTGTGCTATTACTATGGCGTCAAGACGAAGCTGACAACCAATACGTTCTTCATCATGATTGTGGCCTTATATGACGTAATCGTTTGTGCAATTTCCATGCCAACTGAAATCGCAGACATCGAGTTCTTTTACACGTTTAAAAATAACGTCGCCTGCAAAATACTGCGGTTTGTGAACTACTTTGCAGGAATTGGGTCAATTTTGACTCTTGTTGCTATAGCAATTGACCGGTTTAAAAAGATATGTCGCCTGACTAAGCCGCAGATGGGGATTCGAACTGCAAAGTTTGTGAGCTTAGGAATTATCGGAATAGCTATTCTGTTGTCGTTTCCGTCTCTTGTAATATATGGATCGATTCAAGTGCCAATACCAAATACATATGGCCTTGACCTTATGGGTTCGGACTGTACATCCACCAAAGACGTCGCTTACCAGAAATATTTATGGATCTTTAATGGAGTTCACTTTCTTCTGTTTGTTGTGTTATCGGTGGTTTTGATAGTGCTGTACAGCATTATCGGACATACGATCTTCAGCCATAATAAAAGATTAATGATGTACAAACCGAGCAAAAACCGAACACCGTCGTCGACTGAGGTTGAAACTTCCTTATCTGACTGCAGTCAAAAGCCGGACGATAAATTGAAAGGAAATGAGGAAGGCGTAACAAAAACGCAAGCCGCAACAAAATCTCTGTTCACCAGTAATGATCGACATTCCACAGTATCTAAGAAATCTACGAACTCACAGAAACAGTCAGGCATAGACAGCGAGGCAGTAAAAATCACCTTCGTCATGGTGATCGTTACCACAGTGTTCATCGTCAGTTTTCTACCGTACCTCTCACTGACTGTTTGGCGCGTTGTCAAACGCAAACACGAGGCAGAGTTTCTGTCCGATGCCGGTCTCGTTTGGTTTAAAATTGGGTCAAGGTCATTTCTTCTGAATAGCAGTCTCAACCCGTGGATTTACGGAATTTTCAACAGCAAATTTAGACAGTTTTTCTTTGGATGGATGTGTAAGAAGAAATGAATGTATTGAAACGCATAATCATTATATATCTATGATTACCGTGAATGCCATTGCATGGCGATGAATGATTTTATTTCCGGTAAGATGGTGACTATGTGTCTCCACCAGCTTAAGTCGTGCTGCTTGAATGACTGATAATCGAATCTCATATTCATGTCTTTTCACAATTGCATGGCGATGAATGATTTCATTTCCGGTAAGATGGTGACTATGTGTCTCCACCAGCTTAAGTCGTGTTGCTTGAATGACTGATAATCGAATCTCATATTCATGTCTTTTCACAATTTTAAGTAGGTGTTTTTGCTATTTATGAGTGTTTATCTCATTGTTTTTCGATTTATATGTGTCATTAACAAAATTGTATTCACGTGTATCATGTTGCCGACTGAAAATCACTGAACATATAGTTTATACTTTATTTCAAAATACTTTAGGCTTTACATGCACATTTTGAAGTTATTAACCTATTGCCAAATTAACAGTAGGTTAGTAGCAAGTTTGCGACATTTGGTCAACATGCTTGTAGTTAAGAACTTCGTAAAAATCTGTGTAAATAAAAACAACAAGATTTTTCTCTCTCTCAAAATAAACGATTTTTTTTTAGAGGATATCAATGTTTCCAATTTCAATAGTTTATTGTAAATCAAGGCAACACGTCATACTGCTTGTTCATATTTTGATCGGTTGTTTTGAAATCGCTTTGTCGATAAACCAAGCAAAGTGCAAGTATTTTACAATATCTAAGCAACATATACTGAATTTAATTATGGTGTCTCATTTGCAAATTTCCACTTCATTGACTCTTCAAAGCACGTCATCCGCGTTTAATATATGTGAATTGTTCCGTAAATCAGGAAGTTACATTGAACATCGGACTTTGACTTCGTACAATCAGTGATTCGGAATATTTTTCGACAAGACTAGACAGTATTTGAAGATATTGTGTCTCAAATGCCAACAATTCCATCCGTCAAATGTCAACAATTATAAAACGCCTCTTGCACTCATATCTCTGCATGAATGTCATATGTCCCTTGTTATGTAGTCACGTTCATTCAATACACTCAAGAGTGCCTCAATAAGCTTTAGGATTTCGACGCAATTGAGCTAAAATAAATAGGTTTGTGCTAAACTCTATACATTTTATTACCAAAGCAATACAACGGCGATATATCTCTTCCTTCAAATGTTCATATGTGGTTGTATCTATATACAACTATTGCAAGCGGGCCTTAAGGCGTGTACATAGATGCTATACATGTGATTTAATTACTGTGTATTGATCTGTTCTATATAGATATTTTTGACAACATGAGTCTCAATATCACTGTGATTATCACCATCACATTAAGATGTGATATGTCACTAACAAGACGTGTATTTCGGGGGGGGGGGGGCAGACAGACGATTAACCCCTTTTGTTCAAGTGCGCTACGTTCTTATCTGAAACATTTGTTAAAATTATTATATAATTATGTGGCTATCTTCATTACAGTAAATGACATTGCATGGCGCTAAATGAATTTATTTCCCTAAAGCAGGCGATTATTTGTCTGCACTAGCCATTATAGCGTGGCGTCACAAATATACTATTATGTACATAGAACAAAGTTATCAACACGTATTTGAATAATGAAAATGTGTGGCTTGCAGAAAATTAAAATTTAGTCGCTTATAGATTTGAAAACATTTTCAACTAGAAAAGGCGCGGCAGCAGCCGACGCGTATCCCCACGCCGCATAACACAATTTTGGGTGGGCGTGGTCTATGTGGGCGGGGCGCCCCAGGGTTCGGGGTACGGGAAAGTACCGTGTTGTCATTAGAGATGTTCAGTATTAATTTGAAGTCAATTGGTGAATAAATGAAGAAGTTATGTTAAAACAAGGTTTTACTATAGCCATATAAGGAAAACTGCCCCGCCCCCTGTTGGCCATGTTTTTCATCCAACCGGAACTTTTTTCGAACTCGTCCAAGATATTATTGGCACATGTTCTAACCAAGTTTCATGAAGATTGGACAAAAATGTGACTTCTAGAGTGTTAACAAGGTTTTACTATAGCCATATAAGGAAAACTGCCCCGCCCCCATAACTTTTGACCCAGGGGTCAGATCAAAATTCCAAATAGTGCACCGTCGCACATATGCTTCAAAAAGCGTTGGGATAATCACTTCCAAGAAATGGGGCAAGCTTTTGATAAAAATTACAATTCGTCTCTTAAACATATTTAAGCTATGGACTTGTAAGCCAAATGTGAAGATTTAATGCGCTATAAACACTTTATAGTTTTGTTTCTTAGTGATGAAATGTAGAGCGTGGAGAAATTGCAAGGCATAAACATCTGGATGCTTGCAGATTTGGTGTGAAGTGTCTGAAATTAATTTGAACTGGTACATACAATCAAGTCTTTTTGGAAGTAACAAATGATTTTTAAAAACTTACTTACACTAAATTTATTTAGATAGGCCTTTAACTTGTTTTAGAAGAAACTGATTTCTGGGCACATTATTAGAAAAGCATCTAAATAGTAATTATTCATAAACTTACAATATAAATGTGTCGCTTGTTGTTTTTTGTTTTGTTTTTATTTATGATAGACAAGAACTCAACATTTAAATAGTTTCGTATTCAAGGTCAATTGTATTCATGATCTATTTCATTCAAAATATTATATTGTAATTGCTTCTAAACTCCACTTTTTTCATGAAATTAAAAAAAAGATTTTAATAAAGTGAATTACAAGTAGATTTATTTCTGAAAGGCAAGGCAAAGAGATCCGGGTACTTGCAGAACAGCATGACACACATTAGACAAACTGCACTCTGGAACAATGGGGCTTAATGCATGTCGTCCCAGATTATAGACTGTGTGGACTGCAAATGCTAAACAGGGACGACCCTTCATGCACAGAAATATAACATGGTTTTTTCAGAGCGGCCCATATATTTGTGCTCATTTTCATTTACAAGATGTGACACATCTTATGTTATTTATTTATGTTTTTTAATGTGTTGTTGTTGTGCATATTATTTTTCTTTAGTTATTGTATGTGTGCTGATTCTACACTGATTGTTATAGACCAGATCAGTGGTATCAAAAAGAGCCAAGCTTGACTTTGGTTAGTTTTCACAAAACTTTTCACATAAGGTTTTCACAAAACTTTTCACAGAAGGTTTTCACAAAACTTTTCACAGAAGGTTTTCACAAAACTTTTCACAGAAGGTTTTCACAAAACGTTTCACAGAGCTCCCACTTTACTTCAGAAATGAAAATTGCATATCAATTTGTTTATTGGAATCGGATAAAATTTGATAACACGATGTTTAGCTTTGAAATCAGCAATATGTATAAGTTTGAAGCAAATTGATTTAAACGTCATATTTATGAATCAGATATATTTATATACACTTCAGTCTTGTTTAGTACTGACACGAAGCCCTCAAACCGGTTCAAACCCCCAATGCTTTTAATCGACCGTTCCAAAGCATTGATCCCAGTTTCAATCATTTTATTGTTATAGTTCTGTTATAAAAGTAGCGGATAATAACAAGAATTTCACTCCTGATATAGTTGTATTGTTTGCTATATTTGCATAATAATGTTTGAAAGTTAAAAATTATCCTTGTTATAAAATATAACCTTACACGTAACTTTAATAATAAGATATTAATTCTGTATCTTTGCATGTACTGAAGTCAAAACATGTCCATATTTGGTATGCCGGTATTTAATCTGTGATATCTATTTGTATTTGCACTTTCTATGTTCTTTATTTTGTTATGTTTTTATTCATCTATAAAGTATAGTTTGCATTGTTGAAACGTTTCAAGACGATCGGTTATTTCTTGAAATCCTTGAGAAATCTGATGCAACAAATGTTTTGTATAATTTTCTTTAAAACATGTAGTTCAAAATTTAAATGTATTGTACATTATCAGTACTCTGCAAGGGTGGTGCGGGCTTAAATATCCTATTTCTTTCAGTTTAGATGCAAAGATAGGATATTAAATGTTCACTCAGTAATATGCTAAATAAACTCTTCCTATCAGATCTTCTTGTCATAATGATTGTTTGGCGTGAATCCAGTTTATTTAAGTTAAGTTCGCAATTCACGATGATAAAAAAGTTAACTTCAAACCTTTAATCGAAAAAGATTTACTGTAAAATCATTTTTATTCGTGGGACATTAATTTCCGTTGATTTCGTTCATTTACCGAGTTATGACTTTAACACAAACACATTGGATAATGACAAAAATTCCTCCTTTTTTTTCCAAAATCAGAAATCCACGATTTTGTTTATTTATTTTTAAACCAAGAAATTTCATGCCAGGGAAGATAAATGAGTTAACAGCATTCATGATATTTAACGTGTCCATCCATGTTTGTCACATGTTCATGTTTGATGTTTTCCAAAAGGTTTTATTCAAATTTCTTAATTTCACATTTTTTTTTCTGTGTACAATGTAAAACTTCCTTGAGAAAACGTTAAACACACTGCATAAAAACCGTATAGATCCTTATACGACAACGTGGTCATGGTGGTAGTGTTTGTTCTAAATATTATTGATATACATATACAAATATACGTGTATCTACATTCATTAGAAGCCATTATATTTAAATGTAATATCTTATTTAAGTCGATTAATAAAATATGATTAAGAAAATTGTTCACGATCAAAAAGTTTGATAAAGTATGAACTCTATCAAAATGAGCTAAATTAAAAATGGTCCTTTACATGATTTATTCTGTTAAAAAGATTGGAATAAGCACATTATGTATTCAAATTTGTCGTGTAAATTTCAAATTACGTCCACTGTTATATTATTGCCACATTCATACTTAAAAAGATATTCAATCATGTTCGTGTGAATGAATATTATGCCCCTATATCCATCAATTTAGATCTATATTTAAGTTTAACTTAATCCTTCATATGATCTTTAGAATACATCTACTTGAATGAGCGTATGCGAAGCAACTTTACTTCATGCGCTAACTAAAAATGTGGTATTGCCACACTGAATTAAAGAAAAAAGAAATAACTGCACGTTGCACTATCGCAACAGTTTACGTTTTTTTCTTATATAGTCTGAACGCATATTCTAGTACTTATCATGTTGTATGATTCAAATAACCTTTGAATAATGATAAACTATTGGAAAACACTACGGAGTACATTAAAAGATTGTTAGGCCTTGCTGTCTATGCTCACTTTTGATCAAGATTTCTATAGTCATGGTGCAAAACTTGTTTTGTACTACGTAACCGGCTAGGATCCCGTAAATAAATTAGTATAAAACTCTTAAAATGGCGCGCGATTACGTTGTGCTAAAACATACGCATCAATTGGCAAACAAACTATCATTAAATCAAAAGAGTTTCAATGAATGGGGAATATAAATTGTATAACCTTACTGTGATATTGATTTATATTGGAATATGTGTTGCATTTACTTAAGAATTTGTTATAATTTAAGATTTCTTTAAACTTCTCCAGTTGATGTATTTTAATTAAAAAAAAAATGTTGTTCAACGTTTTTTTGAAATTACTATGAAGTTAAAGAAGTATCGTACAATTCATCGAAATTGTAGTTATATTGAATGTATGTATTTCCGTAGCGTCAACACACTATTTGCAATAATAATGATAATATATGGATATACATGTATTAGTTTATGGGATCTGCGATGTCATGTCACCGATCATCTTGGGCATCGTGTGTTTAAGAGAATATTATTGACTCAATTATTTCAACGCTGATTGTCTTTCTTTATGATATTTCTTGTGGAATAATTAATGATGGGTCACAATAGTCGACAATGGAATGTTATACATTAATTTTCTTCATTTGATGATTTTTTTTTGTAGGCAAAACGGTACTTGAATGTAATGCCATCAGTACATGTCTTTTTGTCAGCTAAAAACATTTGGTCTCGAGAATTCGAATAGTGCATAGAAATGATTTTATTCGATCCGATTAAATGCATTGTATAATTATTGTCAATGGTTAATTTGAGGTTGGGAGATACCATAACCAAATAAATTACCGTAACCGTTTTGATACTGTGTCAATGTTAACACGCTCTTTTAAAAGCATGAAACATAATGCTTTTGTTAACGAACATATCTAATGCTTGTTGTTATTTTCACTTTAATTTATAATGATATGCCTAATGTTAATAGCTGGTCGTTGTTGAATATTTGTTCTGCATAAGAGGGACGCTTATGATCAAAGTGGTAAAAGGCTGTTCGAGTTTGTTTAAATGATAAATTAATGTTAGCCCTTCTAATATGTATAATCCCTTCAAGTATTTGTTTTTAAAGCCCATCGTCTTGAACCTACCATCATTCGTTTCCAATGTCAGGTTGAACTCTCCGCCATCAGTCTACCGATGTCATCGGCTTATCCCCCCCTTATCCGTCTTCCGATATCATTGGCTTGAACTTTCTTTCATCTGTCTACCAATGTCATCGGCTTACCCCCCCTTATCCGTCTTCCGATATCATTGGCTTGAACTTTCTTTCATCTGTCTACCAATGTCATCGGCTTAAACCCCCTTATCCGTCTTCCGATATCATTGGCTTGAACGTTCTGTCATCCGTCTACCTATGTCATCGGCTTGAACGTTCCGTTATCGGTATACTTATGGCATCTTTTTGGACCCTCCTTTATCAGTCTACCTATGTCATCTGTTTGAGTCCTTCGTTATCCGTCTAACAGTGTCATCGGTTTAAACTCTCCGTTATCTGTCTACTTATGGCATCGTTTTGAACCCTCCTTTATCAATTTACCTATGTCATCGGCTTGAGTGCTTAGTTATCTGTCTAACAGTGTCATTGGCTTGAACTCTCCGTTATCTGTCTACTTATTGCATCGTTTTGAACCCTCCTTTATCAATTTACCTATGTCGTCGGCTTGAGTGCTTAGTTATCCGTCTAACAGTGTCATTGACTTGAACTCTCCGTTATCTGTCTACTTATGGCATCGTTTTGACCCTCCTTTATCAATTTACCAATGTTATCGGCTTGAGTGCTTTGTAATCCGTCTAACAGTGTCATTGGCTTGAACTCTCCATTATAAGTATATTTCTGACATCGGCTTGAACTGTCCGTCATCCGTCTACCGATGTCATCAACTTACATCCATCGTCATAAGCTTAAGTCTCGCATTTTCTAAATTTATCTCATAGGAACACTGTAAAATTATCGGATGAAATAGGTGTTTAAACGTGATCTTAGACAGCTTTGCACTGCAATGTAACTTCAGAGAACAATGTATGAACAGTTGATGGACATGTGAAATCGATTCAACCAAATTAATTTACGTAAAACATTTTCCATTACTATGGAATATTACAAGATGTCTCTCTCTCCTCGCCCAATTATTTCTGGGAAGCTCCTGTAATAAATCTACCCAGCTTAGTAAGACAATTAAAAAAAAATATGTTGTGTAGTGCTTGTGACAAATAGTTAATTCACGAGATAGTGTGACTGGGCCATCGAAAATACACAAACAACGGCAAAACGTATGCAAATAAAAAAGGATGAAAGCATAATCAACAAGAACATCTATGAAGTAAGAGTTGTTTATTTGTATAGGAAAGTGAAGATTATACGACAATTATACACATATACAAGCATACTTGTTGACTGTTAAAACGTGAGGACTTTATTCTAGGGCAAATATTAACATACCATCTAAACTTGATTTATATATATTTATTTTTTAGAGCTGTGGTTTAAACTCATCAATCATAGTTGAAGAACGTTTATTTAACAATGTAAAATATTGTGCAGGAATAAATATTTATTTAACATACGATATGTTCTTGTTTTTTTAGTTGATGTTCGTTTATAGATTAAAGAATTATGTCACCAATCTTAGCGTCGGCAAATGTTCAACACAAACTACAAGATGAATAATGTACGAGGTACAATTCTTGTAACACGAGCAGAAATTATATGTTTGCTAACAATAATTAAAACACATAAAAAGAGACAACAATCAATATATGTGAATATATATCAAGCGAAATAAGTGAAACATTAACAAAACTCCAAAAATAAAATATACTATACATGTATTACAAGAAGCATTAAGAGAACTAAAGCAACACACAATCAAAATGCTAAGTTAAGTTTTACCTTTCTAAATTGATAGCACAGCATGATGTACGGTTTCACAATCAGTAGAAATGTATTTTCACCAAACATATGCGGGTCATGCCCGCATTTCATTTCATAAGAGATTTCATTGATCGTTTATTAAATGAATTGTTATTTGGTTACAGTTATTATTGTTGTTTACTCAATGACCTGAACCAGAAATCATTTTCCGATTATAAACGACTGAACTTCCTAATTCGTGATAAGAATTACGGGTGATGTTGATATTGAAAAACAATGTTTGAAAATATAAGAATGACCAATATGGAGGTAATGTCCAATTGACTCAAGACTCAAAATGTATCCAATATATTTCAGGATCAACCTACCATCAAGTCGAACAATCTTGTCAACTGTATCGAACGTTTGTTTAACTTTGTAACAATACGTATATTTTATGAAAGTGTGTTATTTTGTACATGACATTGATGAATGGGACCGGGCTTTACAAAAAGGTCCAATAGTTGCTTTGTATATCTTATTTGAGGATTCTGTGTCGTATCAATTACACCTACATTTGAATTGACACATTGTTATATCGTCACCATGCACAAGTGCGTATTCAAGTCAGATTTTTTATATGTACGATTTACTCTGTACTACAGCAGTATTTAACATTTATTCAGATATTATTCCATACGTAAGTAATGTTTGTGTGAATCATTTTAGTTCTCATTTTATTGTTTTATTTATTTTATTGTTCAAGAACTTATCAATCGCCCCTGGTGTAAAATAAAATACGATGCTATATCCAAACTAACTCTATTTCATCGTTGTTCATCGTGCAAGTTAAAACGTTGTCCTTAAATCGAGCTCAGTATTTGAAAGAAACCTCAGAATTGATCCTTACCATTTTAGTTTGTATTACAATGTAGTATAATTGACACAATAAAAAATACATCTCAACAAAGTATAATGAAAACGCACTAAGTAGTATGAAAATACAAAAATACCCGCACTAAAAACACAACTAACGAACATGGCAAAGTAAATATGTTAAAGAAGCACATAGCTATATATTTATGTGGTGGTTATATATGCAAGTAAATGTTAGATTGTATTTATTATACCTAAATAAAAACCTTTTCAATAAACAGACCACGAAGTTATTCACTTTCCAGTAGAGGCCTTAAATCTACCTTTCTGTTAGAATAAAGAAACATCATGTTAGCAGGTGGAATATTTAAGCGCTGAAGACCAACACAACAATTAATTGTATAAATTATAGGAATACTGATTATAATATTGATTTACACGACATTAAATGCCTTTATTTATAGTTGACCATTTACAAAATATGACAACAATCGTATACAGAAATGTACAATTCTATAGAATCCATTCAAGTAACAAAAAATACCAAAAGCCTTATAATACAAGAAACACTATAATTACACAAAGTAACATAATATGTTATTATGGGACAAACGGCGTGTGCTACATGCAGTTATACAAGTTATACTAAATCTTTCAGTTTTAAGCATGAAACATTTCTCAAATATTGACGATTTAAAAAATGTGTTTTAAATACAAACAGAAGAACAACTTACACATTACGCCTTGTATTACACCGGAATAAACACATTTGACAAACTCGATCCCAACAAGTATTTTTTATAGTGAAAACTATGATGTATGTATGGTCAATGTACCATGCAGCTTTGAATAATTTTATCTGGTACAAACGGTCTATTTTAAATTAACATATGGTCTTTGTTCTGCATGATAACTATTTTGTATTTATCATATTATAAACTTGCTTCTCATGTCACTAAGATTGCATAAATTGATATTGAAACTCATGTTTTCAAACAAGATATAAAGGAATCATGATTAATATAATATTGATTTACACGACAATAAATGCCAATATTTATGATGGAACATTTACAAAATATGACAACACTCTTATACAGAAATTTACAATTCTATAGAAGACATTCAAGTAACAAAAATTAACAAAAACCTTATAATACTAGAAACACTATAATGACACTTCGTAAAATAATAGTTTACTTTCCGACAATCTGCGTATACTACATGAAGTAATACAATTAATACTAAATCTTTAAGTTTTTAGCATTTAACATCTGTAATACATCATCGATTTCAAAAATAATTTTCAAATAAAAACAGAAGAACAACTTACACATTACGACTTGTATTAAACAAGAATAAGAACATTTGACAAACTTGATCCCAACAATTAATTGTTCTAGTGATAACTATGATGTACGTATGGTCAATGCACAATGCAGCTTTGAATAATTATATATGGTTCAAATGGTATTTTTTAAATAAACATATGATCTTTGTTCTGATGGATAACTATTGAGTATGCATCATATTATAGACTTGATTGTCATATCACTTAGATAGCATACCGTGATATTGAGACTCATGTTGTCAAAAATATCTATATAGAACAGATCAATAAACAGTAATTAAATCACATGTATAGTATCTATGTACACGCCTTATGGCCCGCTTGCAATAGTTGTATATAGATACAACCACATATGAGTCAGTGTCCACTATTCTTAAAATGGCGATTTGAAGGAAGAGATATATCGCCGTTGTATTGCTTTGGTAATAAAATGTATAGAGTTTAGCACAAACCTATTTATTTTAGCTCAATTGCGTCGAAAGCCTAAAGCTTATTGCGACACTCTTGAGTGTATTGAATGAACGTGACTACATAACAAGGGACATATGACATTCATGCAGAGATATGAGTGCAAGAGGCGTTTTATAATTGTTGACATTTGACGGATGGAATTGTTGGCATTTGAGACACAATATCTTCAAATACTGTCTAGTCTTGTCGAAAAATATTCCGAATTAATATCGAAATCATTAAAGACATTTGCAACTTTTTTGAATGCAAACATAGAAAACATATTGGAAGTTCGAGCTTTCATTGTTGCATAAGTCATTGACTTCCAACAAAAATAATGGACGCGAGAAATCGACTGATCATGTTCAATTCAATACTCTTTTTACCAGGTAAATTCGAACCGTGCATGAGCGAGTCAGTATCATGTCAATTCGATCCGAACATGGGCGAGGCAAATTCCAGACAATTTGCGGACAAAAATCATTCAACAAACATAAATACTTAATGACCGCACTATGTTAATACGGATTGGAACACGTGCCCTTAACATCATATTGCTATATATGCCAGTAATGTTTCGTGTGAATAAATCAAGTTATCATTTTATTGTTTGATTTGATTTAATTATTCAAGAACTTTTCAACCGCCTCTCGTTTATAATAAAATACGATATTACATTTAAACTAACAACTGTGCTATATTTCATCGTTGTTCATCGTGCAAGTTGAAATTTTGTTTCTAA
>VMBQ01009851.1:9737-29090 GCA_007657795.1 Dreissena rostriformis | reverse complement strand
GTAGAAATGAAGAAGTTAATGTAAAATAACCTAAACAAAAATGAGTGAAAATCTCTGACCCGGCGCCATCAATACCCCCATAACTTTTTACCCAGGGGCCAGATCAAAATTCCAAATAGTGCACTGTCGCATATATGCTCATAGCTACCATGAGTTCAAGTTTCAAGGTTCTAGTGCTAATAGTGTAGGAGGAGATAGTGGCCAGGACAAACGGACGAAAAGGCAATGTTGGATGGGTGTGGCCTATGTAGGCGGGGCCCTGGGGTGGGTAATGTGGACATGGATGGTTGTCATAAGAGATGTTCAGTATTATTTTGAAGTCAATTGGTGAATAAATGAAGAAGTTATGTTAAAACAAGGTTTTACTATAGCCATATAAGGGAAACTGCCCCGCCCCCCGGCGGCCATGTTTTTTATCCAACCGGAACCATTTTCGAAATCGTCCAAGATATTTTTAGGGCACATGGTCTGACTAAGTTTCATGAAGATTGGACAAAACATGTGACTTCTAGAGTGTTAACAAGGTTTCACTATAGCCATATAAGGAAAACTGCCATAGTATATATACATAATACATTTACATGTATAATACATCGATATGAAAGCACAATTATATCACGATGCATTTAAAGCAACAAATATACGACTTTATTTACTAAATAACACATAAATAGAAGGTAAGTTTATGCTTACTAAGAGAAATAACATTTAGCACATTTTTCTTATACCTTGTTGCATCGTCAGGCGTATCGTTGGTACTGTTCGCTCGTTCATTTTAGTGAACGCCGTGGTTTGCAGGATTTCAGTTTGTACTTCGGTCGTCTCGTCTAAACAAATATACACACTTGAATTAAATCTAAATGCAGAAAAGTATCATTGTTCTCTTAGATTAAAAGAGTTGTTATTCAAAATATATAAGTATTTTCCCCATTAATGCGTTCAAATTACAGTTTAGAACTCATTTCTTATCTACAAACTCTTATAACTTTTTGGTGTGAAAAATATGAAACACACTATACAATTACAATGAGAACTATATTTGAAACATTACACAGGTTACTACGAATAAACCAAATGTATTTATAAGATGATTTCAAACGGTTAATTTTTGTACCAACAACATTAGTCAGTGTAACAATGTTTCAGTAGCCTTAAATTGAAGAAGAACATGCTAATGTAGTTAGTATTATAAATTTTCGTACATGTGTAAGTGAGGTCTCCATCTTTTTGTTTCTCGGTGTCAAACTTATGTTGTTGACGACATAATATGTTTTTGTGAACCCGTATGTCCGCAACATCAGGCAGCATTATTGTACTTGTGTAAGTCATTTTGGTCCGGTCCAAGTGATTAGTTTGATTGCCGGACACGTGATTTCTATCCAGGTATAAATTCAACGTAGGTGCCGGTCGTCCTCCACTGGATACACATCCTGGTCTTGATTTGGAACCGGGATTCATATTGATAAGTTGAAGATCTGTCGGTGGTTCTGTAATAATATCGATTGTGCATTTTAAAAATATTTTATTTAGACAGCCATATACAGAACATAATTACAAAATTGTTGTAGTTAGAAAAACATAACAAAATACAGCCCGCAATTTTTATCATCGAAATATATTCGAAATAAGAATTACACGTTAAGCCAGATGAGGGAGCTTGACAATAAAATGAAGCTTACTCATGATATAAAGCGTTGCGTTGTCTTGTAGTGTTAATGTGCGTGTCTGGTTGACAAATGTTGCCTTGCAGACCACCGTGGCTAAATGGTCTTTATCTTGAACAACATAGTTGGCTATGTATGGACCGTGTCTTGATGTATTAGACGAGTAGGGTAAACCATTTATTTCGAAAGTGACCGTCACTTCAATACCACTCGGCACAGAACAGCTAATAAATGAATTTACGCCCGACACCCGTGTTGATAACGGCTCAGTAGTTGAAATTACACACCCTCGGCACGTGTCAATATCTTGCTTTTCGCCAAGTGTAGGAGGTTCTGAAAAAGTAACAACTCCTTAAAGAGAGGTTATTATATAATGTATATTTAGACTATACTCATTCGAGCGGATCGCAGCGCAAACCATATTGTGTTTAACATGGCTCTTCTGAATATTATGTTAAAGTGGCTATATACGATTTCTCAACAATATAGTCGTGCTTTCGCGAAGATCTGTTTACAAGTCTGTAACGTTTTATTACATTTTGTTTAACAGTACAGATCATCCAAAGCAATACAAATACAGTCACCTCGGCGTCTGTAAAATATAGCCGTACATTAAAATACTAATTAAAGTATTTTTTATCAGTCAATACATGTTCATGTACAAGTTATAACTGTTTTAAATACTTCATTAGTCTAGTCAAAAGAGTTAGAAACATGTAATTTTTTTCATTAGTGTTCGGAAATAATTTCACCCCTATTTTGTAATTTCATTATTTAGCCAGCATAACCGGTTCATATTATTCTTTTTTAATTTGACAAAAATTGAATAAACATACCTTTAAATTTCAATAATACCCATGGAGAATAGCAGTATCCAGAATCCACATTAACCTGCACATGTTGGTCTTTCAGTTCCGACGTATAGTTCGATAACGCAAATGCAAATGTTTGTGTCGAAATAGTATAGTTCATATTGTAATACAACCGAATCCACTGATGTTGTAGTATACATGTAGCTACTGTATCTCTATTGCTTTCACGAAGTATGAATGTAATAACAACATTTTGTCCATAAAACAGCAAGTCCTGATTTTCAACTCGGATGTCACCACAATATTCTCCCGCTGAAATTTAGAAGCAGAAGCACATGTTTAATATGGCACCTTGATCTGGTAATTAAAATACTTTTTTTGAACGTCTACAAAGTCGCGCACTTGATGAAAAAAAAATGAATTAAGAAATTACAGGGACTTTATCAGGGTAGAAAAGCTTATTTTAAGCAGATGATCGTTATGTGAAATAAGCCACCAATAGTCTAAACAGCACCTCGGCCGTTAATCGCGGGCGCCACATCCTAAAATTCTACAGGGAATAATACAGAGAAGTCTACAGGGTGAGTAGGTTTTATATGTTTTTTTTTAAACATACATGTATTACGTATTCGTTAAAAAAATCGGGCCATGTAGTGCGATTCAGCGAAAATAAATTGATCCACAAATGTAGGAAACATACAATCACAACCGAGTAGGAAACGTACGGACCTGCATAATTTGTGGCATAATGAAGTTTTTTTTATAAATCAAATCGATGTTTTCGCCTGTGTGACGAGCGAATGTCAATTTAGGTTGATATGTTTTATTTATGATTTTCAAACCGATCAATGGTTAACCGCACACATAATTGTTTTTAGTTTGCACTTACGTTGCCAGTACGTGATTGGCTAAATTAAAACAAAACTAAATTAATAACTTTTACATTGCAGTTTAAATTCCCGTGTATTCATGTTACTTGTCTTCATTTGCGTACCATGAATTATTCACTATTTGCACTTCTAAATACACCTATAGTACAAACAACATTATGGCGTCGATTAGTCACGTAACTGATCATCTTTGTCCTCTTGCATTTATTTAGAGCATGCCATCTCAAAATTAATTTCAACGACCATCGTCTTTTGAAAGACAAAACTTCATTATAATAGGATTGCAACTTTTATCTTTTCGATTTGCCGACGAAATTACTGCCGGAATTAGAACTCACTTGTAAGTATCATATGTAAAGCACTCATGCTCCTGCTTATTTGTTTATTACTCTCATGCAATACGATGAAATACTAATGTATTTCTATATTTCGAAGCTTTAGGTACATAAGTAAAACTTATAAACAAACTTACATGTATACATAAACGACACTATTAAGCACAATAGATACCACACACACACAGATTTCATTTCCATTTGTATAAATTGTTTTTTTTTCGAATAAAAGCATGTGTTGAATGTTTAATTCACTTGTGCAATATAAATCAGCAAATACTTTGCCTCAACAATTTTATTATAGTCCATACTATTACTTTCCTGTCGCAAAGCGATCACGCATATGTCCTTATCTAGTAACGCCTGTAAAAAAAATGCGACAATTGAAAAAATGCGACATTTGAAGAGAAGAGGCGGAAGCTTAAAGGCACTTATTCACACGTGTTCATTAAAGTGTCTGAAACATAGTTTAAACTGCGTATGTCTATTATGTATATTATTATTCATAACTTTAGTGGAACTATAATATATCATTAGTTTATTTGTTTATATTTTGACTGGAGAGATTAAGCGTGCACATATAAACGAGGAAACGTAAATGAGCTGAATGTACAGGTACATGTACCATATTTCAAAATTCCAAACTAAAATCCAAATAACATTGTTATCCTCAGCGCTATTCCGATGCCGACGAAATTAATCATAGCTATTGATGAAACAAAATTGTGTTTATGTCTGGCATGAACACATCTTCGAAGACCATGCAACAATGNTTATCTATGTGTCAACCATGCGACAAATGAACCCGTCCTTTCCCAAAGTTCATATCCTGCGGGATGTTTGTATAGCTATTTAAGAACAATGGAATTCCCAAGCGATGTCAGCCAGTTTTCGGATAGACTATACCCGTATTGTTAGAATACTGAGATTTTTTTTATTCCGGTATGCGGCTGTTGATTTAATAAAATACTTTGCATGCTTATTTTTGATAATGAAACTTCGGATTAAAATAGTTTAAACTAGTTTATTTATGTTATAAAACAAAATGACCTCGTAGAATCAATTTCAAACCATGTTTAGTCATACCTGTGAAAATTAACTGGGCTATGACAAATATAAGGAAAGCTTCGTCGAAAGGGTACAACCGTTGTTGTATTCATATTATTACACAACGTATTATTGATTATCTATCTGAAGATAATGGTCATACAAATTCCAAAGTAACAAATCGCGGGGTCTAGCATGCCTTTCAAACACAACCGCTAATTAGCAGCACTAACGAAATGCAGGTTACTCGGATCAACATGTGTTGACTATTAACAACATGACGCATATAGTCCCTAACGTTTTCGTCTTAAATCTATAGGATTACTAAAACTTCAGACGTGTTTAAATGAGAGAGATACCAATCAATGTATTTAAAATGAACTGTTTATTATTGTGTTCTTTGTGCCACTTGCTGTATCACCAACTAAAATTCCATCATCTTATATTTAAATGTGTGTACGACCTATTACAAAAATGAATGAAAAGAATACAATAACAAAAAAGGTATTAAAAAACGCTTGATTAATTTTAGATCAGTTCGTTACGTGCAAAATGTAGTCAAGTTAATTAAAAAAAACAAAGTCTGCCATTTGTATTTCTTTACATTCAATTAAAGCGGAGCCTATTTTAGCCGAGTAGTATTTGCAGCTTTAAGAATCATATGATAAAATACTCAATTAAAACAGGACAATACAATATGTCGGCTTTTTAACATCGTCAATATGTCATTAACCCGTTTAACGAGCTTAAAAAAAGTAAGCTTTTTAAAATTGTATTGATAAATATTTGGCATCTTAGTATATAAAAATACACCTAATAATCAATAATGACGTTACCTGAGAAAAGCAGTGGATCTCAAACGTGATTGATTAATGAAAGTTATCTAGTTTTGGGAACGACCTGTATTGATTACAAAATGTTGCAAATAACACAACTTTTACATGAAATTGAACAATATATTTTTAAAGTACATTAATACTATTGTAGTTTATAAAGTTATGTTACTCACTTATGTGCGGAAGCAGAACCAACACTAATATTAAATCCAATAATTGCATCTTCCTGATGGACTGGTACAATGTCACCCCCAATTTAGTTATTATTACTGTTTCCCTTCTAGAGTCTTCTCAAGTGTTCTAACACACGTTTCCCTCGTTATTATTGTAAATCATGAATTGTCTTATCCATATACTCATCTTCAATAATAGAAACAAAATGAAACGATATTCCATATTGAAATATCAAGTACACATTTACTAAAAATAATTACATACACAATCATGAAACGAACACGTTTCTTTAAGAAATCTAAAGAAATTCCATATGAGAAGTGTTTTTAATATAATGAAACTTAAATAATCCCAAAACAATAGTAATTAAATAAGAGTGCAGTGAAAATTAGAAACACTATTGTTAGAATACCATAACACAGTTTGTTTTTTTACGTTGGCATGCTTTTTAATCAAATCTTTAAAATAAACACAAACTTAGTATTTTTTTGTTTTTTTGCAACTGAATATGTGTCACTTAATCAACAGCGCTCTTAAACTCGACTAAATAGTAACGTCTTTGCCACCAGTTTACATAAATGTCTATATCCAATGAAATTAGAATGAATAAACATAATTTAAATTAAGTTTGCGCGAAGAGACAATCAGCATATCAGGGTGTAGTTTAAATGGTCATTTCCGTAAGCAGTTACTTGTATAATTAGTCAAATACATAATTGGAATATCTCGTGAAGTCAGTACAGTCTATTCAAAATTGCTTTATCTTTCAATATCAACACTAACATTAATGATATTGTTTCCGACCTAAATACATGTTTCACTGAACATAATGTATACGTAAGCCTTAAGGAATTGTTGTTTCAGGGATTGTTCAATTGTTGCCACACGATCCCTATGCGTCGTCGATAAAACCAATTTGCAGCAGATAATACAAACTGCCAGACAAAACATGGCGGCGGAATGTGTAGTATTTCTATTTAATGACAAGAACTCATATATTCAATATCAGTTTTAAAATTAACAATAACGGCCATAATACAATTATATATTATCCACAATTATATTTTATAGCGATAATGTTATTGCAAAAAGTTAAAATGAATGCCATCAAATTATGTTAATAATCTGAAAAAAAAACATTTTTTTTTTTTTTTAAATAGACACATCGATCACTCAATGTTTTTTAAGTATGTATGCAAGATCTTATGTTACAAACAATCTTTTATGAATATCTGCTTTATGTTTTATTTGAGAGCACAGTAATAATTGATCTTTTTTTTTAACCATTAAAAGTAAAATGGATTAAACCTAACTTTGTATCGGATAAGCTTCAAACTGAGCCGTAAATATTAATTTCGCTTTATGGTTTATTTAAGTGCACAGTAATAATTGATCTTTTTTGTTTAACCATAAAAAAGTCAAATGAATTAAACCTAACTTTGTATCGGATAAGCTTCAAACTGTTTGAGTATGGATTTTAACAACACATTTTTGCTAAAATCGGCTTATCCGTAAATAAACACAGATTTACAGACACACTTGATTTTAACAAAGAAACCCATGAAATACGGACTTTTCAGCGTCTTAATTTCTATCTAGATAGATATATGTACCTTTGCATTGTAAAAGTTCAATACTTGTCAATATGTTTGACGACGAAAATCAAAAAATAAAAACGCTTTTTTTGCAATTTGTCTATTTCACCAAGACGTTAAACAAGCAATTTTGACCCATTTGGTAAAAAAATGACATTTTAAGATATCATCATTTTCTGGTAGAGTAGAGTTTGGGGAATCAAAATATGAATTTTGTTTGCAAAAATTCCTAGTATTTGTCATTATACAGCCTTTTTCATGAACACAGTGTATGAAATTAATAAAGTGCAAAAGTCTTAAATGAGTTTGTTATTATTGCTCATATACTTCTCATTTTAAGCAGTATTCAAGTAACAGTATACACAAGTAAAATAGTTTAAACATGTTTACATAAATAAACATTGTTAAAAGCATCATTTGTTTTTGGTGGTTGTTGAATGTTGGTTTTTTATCCCCAAATTAACAATGTTTCTATGTTTTAAACATATTACATAAAATTCGTCACATCAATCTTGATGAATAATTATAGGAAATGTGTACAAAATTATTAATTTATGTAAAAATGTATAAAATTAAACAAATGAACTGAGTAGTTTTAATTATTGACATTCCAAAACTAATTAATGTTAACTATAAGTACTTAATGTGAAATACTGTTATATAAAATCATTTCACATACGAAGTACATGTCTATACACAAAATCCACAAACCCAGTCCACTGAAAGCTTTTAATAATTTGAAGCAAACAACTGGTCGTCATGGCAACCATTTGTCTTTAACATTGCACAATATAACAAGGGACAAAATTGTCACAAAATCAGGGTTTCAATTTGAAAAAAAAGTCTGATAAAGGGAGACAGTTCAAAATGTGCATTGTTACTGATTGTTCCTTGTTACCCCCTTGTGTCAAATTCAATATTTTTTCTCAAAGTGTGACCTTGACCTTGGAGATATCGACGTAATTCTTTCGCATGACACACCGTTCAATAATGGTAAACAAATGTGCCAAATGATTTTAAAATCTCACAATGAATGACATAGTTATGGCCCGGGCAAGAATTGTTCCGCCCGCCCGCCCGCCGACATTCAGCAATCTAAAACCAGTTTTTTCCTTCGGAAAACCTGGTTAAAACTTTGCCTTCAAATAAAGGCTGGTTCAGCATTAGTAACGTTGAAATTGTACCCTGTACTTACATTGATACATGACAAATGTTAAAAACATCATTGCAAAGTCAATGTGTATGACTTTATGTTATATTTTATTTCAGTTAAAATAACATTAATACTGTTATCTCCATATGTAATCAAATTACATAGTTATATAAGTATGAACCGAATGAATAACTTATTCATATAAAGAAGAGGTTCTAACAATGTTCTAGTTATTAAAAAAATCTAACAAATTAGAAACAATGAAATATAGCACTATTTGCTTATTTACAAAGATGAACCTGGTTTTTAAATATTTTTCTTATTTAAAAAAAAACATACAACATGGGCAATACTTAAATTGCATGTAAATTTACATAATAATGACATCATAATGAAACATTGACAGAATTAACCATTCATTGCAGGCAAATCACAAATACATGCAAATATACATGTAATTATACTGTACTGCACAAACATCCCTATATACAACATTTATAAATGCCTTAATTGTCAGCATTTTTTCAAAACTGTACATTCCAAATAAATAATTACTTGTACATTCCAAATAAATAATTACTTTAGAATAAGAGGTTTGGGACATGTTTTCTCTTTTGCTGACTCAGACCTACCACTGTCTTGCTAAAGGGAGCACTGGAATAGTCTTGAGTGGAGGCATGGCATTCTTATTTATTGCACACTTCAACAGATCAAAACACTCCTCGGTATAGTCAGAATACTCCTTACAATGCAAAACACCGGGTTCATCTTTGGAAACAAAGAAATGGTGGTATTTAGTTATGTTTTTATGTTCCTGAACGAGGCTTCAAGGCTTCATAATTTGACCGGACTCGCCTTGTCCGACACGAGATGCGGAATGTCGTGACCCGACCGTGATGATGATCGTGCGGTTGTAGCAATGTCTTGCATTGTCTCTGCATCACTCGCCCTCCACTTCACTTTCCAAACACCAAAATGCCAGTAAGGAGCAAACTTTGTGTGGCCTGCTAGCATGGTGTTGATGCTGATGGATTCATGAAGGCCTAAAACATAAAATGTTAAATGTGTCAACTGTAAGAGTAAAACAATAACTGTGTTTCTAATTATCCCCACTGTATTATTTAATTGTAAAACTTAATTGACAGCTATTTAATTTTCAAAAAATATTTCTTGCAATTTTAACAATATTTGAGTAACAAATGTCAATTTTAAGCAATCTTTATTTTAACAGACATACAATGATAAAGTTTTCACTTTAACACTATAAACTCAATAGAAGCGGCATATATTCAAATCAATACTTATCATTTAAAATTGATTACAAATGTCATTATGATTTAAGCATAACATTAAATATGAATTAGTTCCTAACTATTCTTTCATGCAATTGTATAATTAACTGTTCAACAAAGAACTATTTATTGACATTTAATAACCTTGAATCACTCGCCACATGCAATACCACAGGACAGCGTTGTTCTTGTTTTGGCCGACGGCATTGTCAAAATGGATCTGATAACATACAAATAAACACGTCTAGAATGTATGTTAATAATGTATCAATGTACCGGTATATGTTCAACATATATCAAATACATTCATTGTTTAATATTATAAAATCCACATATACACATTTTTGACAAAGAACATTACATATAAGTTGTTTATAATTATGGAAGAAAAAATGATTTTGAAATGAACCTTTAAATACTGCTTTACCTGTTCATTCTTCTCTTCATAACCATAGTGCTGGAAATAATGGTGCACTTAGCTTATGACACAGTCCGCACCCTTTCCAGGCAGCTCTGCCTCATCAATCAGGTAGAACGTTTGATTTCCTGTTCCAAGAGAATAATTGCTATAAAGACTAAGGTACATTTCATACAAATTATGTCAAATCATCCAAAAATTTTACATTCTCTTCTTAAAGTAAACCTTTATCTTAGGTTTATATTCGAACAATTTTAAAGGGACTTTGCTTTCATAAAATGCTACCTGTTCCCTCGGAGAATATTCCAAATGCATAACACTTCTTTTGCGACGCAAAGTAGATAGGGCCAGCCTGTCTTGCATGGTGTGAATAATGCACAGTCTGTGCAAAATCCCACGAGAAATGCAGAGTTCCATCAAAGGAACATTGATCGGCTCCTGTAACAAAAAGCTGTGTATAGTTTTAATGATTAAATTACCGTGATTCTGATATCACAGTCAGTTATTGGTATGTTTATGTTACTGATTTCATATTTTTTTTACTAGTTTGTGCATAAGTATATAAATATTTGACACATGTCATTGCCTTTCATAATCACATTTATTGTTAATATTCCTAAATGTAAATTATTTTCACTACAAATAAACTCTTGAGTGCCTATATTATGGACGAGAGGTCTTACTTAACAAAAAAATGTCATTGTTATAGTTAATAACTTTATGAAACACAAGATTAAACTAATCGTGAACTATGCCACATGTCCTTAAAATAATGAAAAAAATATAATAATCATTGCGGTTAATATTACAATTATAATAATTTTCATTGTAACAAAATACATTAATGTATAGTCCAATTTATGTTTATATCTCCCACCTATAACAATATCATGAGATGCACAAGTGGATTTAGTATCTAAAACTTGTGTTTTATACAGAAGCCTCTGTTTCCAAGCAAGTTCCAAATGATCAGAGAATTGTTTGGCTGCATCTTCATTGTCTTCTTCTGACATTCTGCCACTAGTGTTAAGCTTTGTCAAAAAGAATTGACAGACTAAACATAAATCTGTAGCTGGTTGGGTTACATTTATATGTGGACAAAGTTCTTTCCATCTTGTTCTAAATGTTTGAAGTGACACTTGGCGATAGCCTGCTTTTTCGGCACTTTCTTGGTATAAGCTGTGAATATCAGCACCTGTCTTATCCGGGGGAAGTAACAACACAGTTGAATCAGGATAATTAGGCATTCGACCATTTTCAACTGCATACTCTTCTATGAACTTCTTAATTAGCAGATTATCACCCAAACTTAGTGCGTTTGATAGCAGTCGATTACTGTTTGCATGGAGTCTGGGGGTCAACCCTTCATGATCATATGCCTTTGTGAGTATTTTTAAAGTTGATAATTAAGTTGCATGTAATGCAAAAATAAGCTTGCAAATCTGTGTACCTTGAAAGAAATACTTTTGAGAAGGCTTAAGCCTTTGACGTTTTAATTTCTTGTTATCTAAAGTGTGTTCACAGACACTGTTTGACCTATGACAATTTACACTAGACTTAATGACAAGCATTTTCTCTCTTGAAGACAATTCTTGGCAAGACCAGCGATACTGTATGAGTGCATTAAATCCTACCACATTTGAATATGGTTGATCATATAGAGCAGTACATTCACAGTTTTTGTTTGTTTGAATGCTAACACAACAGACACAACAGATTCTTCTTTTGCATCACATTGTCTCTGATCTTGAATGTCAGGACTTGTATTGGAAACATATGACGAATGGGTAGTTTCATTACTTACATCAAATTTATCACGAGGTACAGAATAAAACGATTCTGAAATAACCGTTTCATGGCTTGATTCATCATGATCACATTGACACAATTCATCAACTTCAATTTGAACTAGTGAAGAGCATTTTCGCCATTTAGATTATACAGTACATGTAAATCAACATTGTTTAGTTCATCAATACAAAATTGGTCATTGTTGTGGGAAATTTCGTATGGAACTTTAGAAGCATGTGAATAAATATCCGTGCCTTTACTCATTTTCGATAACAGAAGGAAGCATTATACGTTCGAAGATGCAGAAGACTGTTTGATAATGAGGTCGCTTCCGCAGTTCCGGTTTAAAACATCAATTTAAAAAGTAAATGTAATAACTGTAGGGTGGCACGATTTACCCAAATACACCCAAATACGCTCCAAATACGCTCCAAATACCCAAATACTCATAATTTTGACACATTTGACACATAATGGCATGTTTGTCTATATTTTTGGACTTTTTTTAATCAAGTGAAGCAATATTAAGAAAAGCGTGGTATTTTAAGAATTAAAAATAATGATTTTGTGCTGATTAGAAGTCAGAAATGGCCGGTTACGTATACTGTCTATCCCTATTCTCGCGGCAATTGACACCCAATTAAGTTTTTTTTTGCATATTCTGCCAGCCTTACACATTGTTTAAATATCTTTCAATAAAATGCACTTTTGGACATAAATTCAAAGTTGGGTTTCAAAACACAACAACCGCTTAAAAATGAGTGTCCTAATTTGTTACCCCATTTTCTGTATGTATTATACTTTGATATACATGGGTATATACATCATGGTATGTGGGTCTCTTGTTCGGGTTTAGGGGATGTATAGGCATAAGGGTCTGTGTTCCATCTATGAGGTACATTTATATGTACACTACAATGTTTTGTAAATAATTATGGGCCAAGTATCAGGTTTGAAGCTCCTTTTAAAACGGTTTAATTCCCCATCCATATGTAGTGGCCTACCCAAGTTGATGACCTCCGTTTTTGTAGTTTTGTGTGTTTGTTGTTTACATACGCATCTTGACTAATACATTTATTTCGTGCCTCACTGGCTGGCAACTTGGTTCTTATCATCTATATAGGACCACTTACTATACTCTGGTTCCAGCTGATGCATCTGAGAATTCACTGTATGTATAAATGACTTAGAAGGTATATAGGTACTGCGTTCGCTACATGTCGGGATCTTAAATGTTTGGTCCATTTGCTCAATTTCGTACAATGTATCACCATGCAGGTATATTCTACGATTTTTACAGAGAAAAATTTGTATTTCGGCGTATTGACATAGTTGTGAATCAACAACGAATACTGTCGTTTTTATATTTCGCATAAAATAATTTCGTTTCTGAACTCAATGATTCTGTTTTAATCTACACATGGAAGTAGACTAGCTAATTGGATATCAAATAATGATGAAGAATGTAAAGGTTTTCTGACTTTTCTCCCTTGAACGATACACTATGAATTTCAAATATATTGTGTGAGTGAGCTCAATACGGAAGATAATGCTATGACGGGGATAGTGTCAATGAACTTTAGAGGTAAATATGTTATGTCAGTTACAACTTTATTTAAACCTTCAATTGTTAATTGCACTCGACCAAGGTAAAGTTGTATACATGAATTGGATACGAGGCCACAGAAAATAAAATATAAAGCGAAAACTAAACATCAGCTTTAAATCTTCGGTGTTATGAGATCCTCCCTTTTCAATTTTAATCTTCAAACTACTCGAGAACACAAGTAAACATGGTTGATAATACAAACTTCATGATCGTCAAGGCTCTTCTTGGGACGGATGTTATGTAAATAATTCTTAAAATAACTGTTGACTGAAGTGTAATGTTGGATGATAAGAGGAAGAGATAATATATATGACGTTCTGTGGTAATGAGGATCGTATATAAAGAACTTACATATTGACATTTGCGTTAACGCATGCACTTAAGATTCTAATGAAGGATGGATTGCGAAAAGGCTATAAGTACGTTTAGTATCCATTAAGAGGTCACTGATCAGTCGTTTAATACATAGTTTAAATGCAAATATGTAAACACACGTGTGTTCATATTCCGGAGTTGTTTGCACTCTGCAATAATTATGCTGTGTATCAAAGCATCCACACGGTCCGATACTATCCTAAGATGTGAAAGGTCTGCAACAAACATTGTGAGCATTATGTTTAACAGATTTCATCCGTATGAAAATTCATATATTGTGTTTTTCATAAATATTTGCCTTAGCGGTCAAGGTGATACTTTGAGGTTACATTTGGCCAAAAATCAGCATGGTCCAAACTGTAGCATTGTAACTTACTGTTTAACAAATATTTTCAGATCATATCGATAAAATATGATGTATGGCTTTTCCTTAAAGAGATAATAGGCTCTTTGCCAAATGAGAAATTTGTGGATGACAATCAGGAGAAAAGAAAAATAACAACTGAACAGATAGTAGATATAATCAAAGCGCTGAAGGTACTGAAGTTGTTCGCTCTCTGAATACTTTTTATATTACAATAACAGGATTAAGTTGAACATTTCCGTCCGGCCGTCCGTGCGACCTTCCGTTCACTGACTGTCTGACTGACTGACTGACTGACTAACTGACTGAATGACCGACCGACCGACCGACCGACAAACTGACTGAATCACTCACTCACTCACACACTCACCGACTGACTCACTCACCGACTTACCGACCGACAAACTTACAATTTCTACTACGACGACGACTTCAGTTCGACTGCAAGCTTTTTGTTTTTATGTTGCGCAATACATGATTTTTGGTTTTGCATCCTATTAACAAAAAACAAAATTCTCTTGACAGTTTAACATCTTTATTCACTGTTTAATTTCTACATCGGCAATTTATTTGCACACAGCGGCATGTCCAACATCTGTGTAATTTGTTCAGCTGCCGCTGCGTCAACTTCGCAACTCTGAGGTAGAATGGTGGCCTCGGTGCAGCTTTTATTTCCGCATTCCAGTCCTCTGCTGGTTGCTGAACTGCCGGCTTGATGCTGGTTGTTGCTGAAACAAGAAAAGCAAATCAATATTATTCTTATCAATTACTATTATAGTCGATACAATATCAAATAATAAAACTCCCAGATTATTTATCATGATAGAAAAAAAAAACACATATTATCAACCGCGAGTCCATTATGTAAGGCAAGACCAAAATGCAGTAAAAGTGTACAATACAATACAACACAACAAAACATTGACCACAAAATAGTATCAACGTGAGAATCAGCGCATTGGAAAAGTCAATGCAACGCATTGGGGATTAAAACAGGTTTGAGCGGATCTAAAACCTTACACTTTTCCAAGAATTCATGTATATGGAAATAAAGTTATTTGAAATTAAGCAACAATAAAGGGGAATACCTATTGAATTGAATAATTATTCAATTGTTCAATAGTTTTATATCAAATAATATTAAACCATTATATTGCAATTTTTTTCATCAATAACAAGTTAGGAATTGAATAAGTATTCAATTGCTCAATAGTTTCATATCAATGGCGATCTCCGCATTGAGCTCGTTAAGTTTAATCTGTTTGGCATATCTTTCAAAATGATGTTTATTTATATTAAAGACACCATCGGATTTAATTCATGTTGTTTTATTAAGATAATTTAAGAATCAAGTCTTTTTCACGACAAAACAGAAAGAGGTGTGCAAATAAGTGGTGCACAGTTACTTCCCATAGAAACACGTACCTAGTATTTCTTGATACGTTTTACTTCACTAGGATATCTATCATTAAACCAAGATTTTTCATTCTTAAAAGTACTTACAGTCTGGAGATGGTTAATTCCATAAAGTAATCAAACTCCGAGCCATCTAAGGTCCGGCACTGGACACCAAAATAATCCAATTCCATATCTGACCACACTTATAGTTGATTTTCAGACATGTTTTGGCATTTAATATGAAACCAAAATCTACACGTAGAACAATACAGACAAAACACTGAACACATTTTCCTTTGCACGTACCACACGGTTATCTAGAACCACGAGCCTTACTTAAGCCAGCCATATATATTGCACAATATTATCTTTAATTTTACACGGATAAAAGTTTTATAAAGCAGTTTAGTTAAGCGCTTTGTTTTCTCAAGTCTTGTGTTTATTTCCATGTGGTCTTATTATATACGTTTAAATTTTTGGCATACTAAGACAAAGATACAGCAGACACACATATTACATATGACCGTCACCTATGTTTATTGGAACCAGCTACAGCTTGCACACAGGGACCGTCTTTGATGACACCTATTGCTCTGTTAAGGTTGCAGGTGGTGAAAGGGACCCCAGTGGTCAGCTCTTGCTAATATCCATTATGGGCACCCTTGAAAGTAGAAACTACTCAGGTCGAAGGGGGGGGGGGTAAAGTTTCAAGACTGATAAATCAACATAACAGACCAGAACCTGTCATAAACCGGGGTTTCCATGGCCTTAAAAAAGTTGTCGCCATTTTTACGGAGTATGAGCGACTTCAACTAAGTTTTTTACCTACAGAGTCATTTTATTTAATAATTGATCCTTCAACATATGTTTTTTATTCTCATTTCAATGAAATAAAAAACATTTGTCACAAGACAAAGTCATTCTATTATAAATAATACAATGTATGTAAGAAACAGAAAATTGGAAAGTGCTGCCTTTTTCTTGGAAGACTTCATGGCTGTGGCTGTTCCCCTGCTGTTATCTGGTGGTCTTAAGAAAGCAGAACAAAATGTGATTTTGTTAATAACCAAGCTTAAAAACAACAACAACACAAAAACATTAAAATTTAATCATTGTTTAAAGCATTGTTTAGGTTGAAAGAAATTATGTAAAGCCACGATTGCAAGGTAATTAAAAATGTTGTATCTGAATATATTACAATTCTTTTCATTTATAATTACCTCATCATTACTTTAATGACAAAACACCATACATTAAAACGCAAATATATTCGTGCGGTTCATAATGGGACAAAACATTCAGTATTTGGTTAAGTCTCAAGCGTATTTGGGAAGGTCTCGTGCGTATTTGGTTAAGAATGTGGGTACGTGGACTTGTTCTTGCACAAGCTGACTGTAATAATTATAGGTATTATTTCAAGTTGTCTCATTTTTAAAAAACATTAAAACAAATAACTTTTCATTCTAAATATCTATTTTAAAATGTTTTCAAAAATATTTGGGAACGTCTGGAGAGTATTTGGGTATTTCCGCGGTAATTGCATATCTTTAAAATGACATGCCTAATTGCTGTTCTTCAACCGAATATTTTTTTTTCCTTAAGAGGATTTTTTAGATAAATATAAGTTTATCTTGGAATAATAACTTACTACTACATTTAATAATAATTCCGAAAATTCTGCTATGATGTTAAAGTCATCAGTATGTACATGAGGGTCAGTGTAAACACGTTTCTCTCTTAATGTTAAAATTGAAAATAATTTAAAAATATGTATCAGAATATTTTAATAAGATAACAATCAAACTTTCCCCACTAAATTTATAATTTCTTTTAGACCAAAAGACAATTTATTTAAAAACAAACAATTTACCGCGAGATTACAGATGACGTCATTTTTCAAGATGGCGGCAGGGTTATAAATTAGGACACTCATTTTTAAGCGGTTGTTGTGTTTTGAAACCCAACTTTGATTGTAATTTATGTCCAAAAGTGCATTTTATTGAAAAATATTTAAACAATTGGAAAGGCTGGCAGATTATGCAAAAACATTATTGAGTGTCAATTGCCGCGATAATAGGGATAAACAGTATACGTAACCGGCCATTTCTGACTTCTAATCAGCACAAATCATTATTTTAAATTCTTAAGATACCACGTTTTTCTAAATATTTCTTCACTTGATTAAAAAGTCCAAAAATATGGACAAACATGCCATAATGTGTCAAAATTATGAGACTTTAGGTATTTTGAAAGTATTTAGGTGTATTTGGGTGTATTTGGGTAAATCGTGCTGCCGTTACTGTACTACAGTAAAATTCAACAAGTGTCATTATTCTAAAGTTATTTATGATAGCAGTAAAGGTATATTTTCATCATTATGACGGCATTTAATCACAATAAATACGATATTTTGCCTAGAAAAAGAAATAAACATACCGTGTAATCCAACGGGAAGTGGGACGACACGAATTACCCAAATCTACCTAAATCTTCCTAAATTTACCTTAATCTTCCCAAATCTACCTAAATCTACCCAAATCTACCTTAATATTTTAAAAATAATTATTTTACATCATGTTTGTGTGATGGGCACTATTGTTTTTGTTAATGCTTCATCTTTACTCGTGACAATATGTAATTTCCCAATAAAAATACTTTAAATCAAATATAGGTTACACACCACTTACTAATTGATTTATTTTCTGGCTACTCTGGTACCCAATAAATTTTGGTCATTAATGTTATTTGTTTCACACCTGTATGTTAACTTGTGTGTTGCCGTACTCAACATTTACAACAATCAACTCGAAATGCCTGCCTATTCAACTACCCAAATCTACCGCAAATCTACCCAAATCTACACAAGTCTTTTAAAAATAATTATATTACATCATGTTTGTGTGATTGGCACTATAGTTTTTTTAATGCTTCATCTTTACTCGTGACAATGTGACATTTCCGAATAAAAATAACTAAAATCAAATATAGGTTACACACCACTTACTAATTGATTTCTTTCTGGCTACTCTGGTACCCAATACATTTTGGTCATAAATGTAATCGTTCTAGTATATGTTATTCACCATGATTGTCCTTTAGATCAAAGTGTGCGTGTTTGTTGACAAGGTCAAACGGTGGGTGAAATACTCGGTAAATTTGTCCTAGGTTACAATAAACTGTAAATTATGTTAAGTAAGGACTGCCAATAATGTTCACTTCGTCCCATGCGATCTGACATATCATATCATTCTTATTTGATAGAGTATTTAACAAAAAATTATTGCGAGAAAATATCGCGCATAACAGTACGTCAACTTCTTCCTGATTTATAGACATCAATTTGTATTACACAATGAATTGAAAAAAGTGCATAAAATGTTTACAAATCATAAACAGAAAAATCTTTAACAAAGGGAAATAAAGCTCCCGACATAACCAGGTTATCAATGACACTGCTACCGTTACTGGACAAAGACGTGAAATTCCTCATATTATCGTCCTTACTGTTTCTGTCATTTGTTATTTTTATAATAATAATAATAATAATAATAATAATAATAATAATAATAATAAAAAAAAAATAAAAAAAAAAAATATATA
>VMBQ01009850.1:15683-26827 GCA_007657795.1 Dreissena rostriformis | reverse complement strand
CACGAAACTTTGTAGGGACATTGGTCATGACCGGCAGATGACCCCTATTGATTTTCAGGTCACTAGGTCAAAGGTCAAGGTCACAGTGACCTGAAGCAGTAAAATGGTTTCCAGATGATAACTCAAGAACACTTAGGCCTGGGATCACGAAACTTCATAGGGACATTGGTCATGACCGGCAGATGACTTTTAGGTCACTAGGTCAAAGGGCAAGGTCACATTGACCTGAAGCAGTAAAATGGTTTCCGGATGATAACTCAAGAACGCTTAGGCCTGGGATCACGAAACTTCATAGGGACATTGGTCATGACCGGCAGATGACCCCTATTGATTTTTAGGTCAAAGGTCAAGGACACAGTGACCTGAAGCAGTAAAATGGTTTCCGGAAGATAACTCAAGAACACTTAGGCCTGGGATCACAAAACTTCATAGGGACATTGGTTATGACCGGCAGATTACCCCTATTGATTTTCAGGTCACTAGGTCCAAGGTCAAGGTCACAGTGACTTGACACAGTAAAATGGTTTCCGGATACCACCACCACCACCAACTCCACAGTGACAAAAATGTATTCACACAATGGCTGCCACTACAACTGACAGCCCATATGGGGGCATGCATGTTTTACAAACAGTCCTTGTTAGTCCAATCTTTATGAAACTTGGTCAGAACATTTGTTTGTATGATATCTGGGCTGAGTTCGAAAATGGTTGTCCTCCCTTGAAAAGCATTGCCGCCAGGGGGCGGGGCATTTTTCCTTATATGGCTATAGTAAAACCTTGTTAACTCTCTAGAAGTCACATTTATGGTCCAATTTTTATGAAACTTGTTAAGAACATTTGTTCTTAAAATATCTGGGCTAAGTTCCAAATTGGTTCCTGTCAGTTGAAAAACATGGCTGCCAGAGGGCTGGACATTTTTCCTAATACAATGTATGGCTTTAGTAAAACCTTGTTAACTCTAGTTGATATTTTGGCCAAGTTTGAAAATGGTTTCAGAAATATCTCAAAAGTTGCTGTGAGCAGTTCAGTTCCCTGAAGTCTCAGGTGAGGGACCCTGGGCCTCTGGCCCTTTTGTTTAATTCATGGTAACTTAATTACTGTCAATTTTGTGTACAATGTTTATCAGACTGGCTCCAGATGAGTCCGCTCTGAAATGTGGTGTCTTCCAACCGGGGAGAAAGATATTGGTGCATTTGATCAGATGTCGATCACTTCACCAGAAAAGTTTCCTTCAATGGTTAAAACTAGACACCAACTATGTTTCAACAATCAACATGAATTATGAAGAAACTGTTCAGACAAGCTTTAAGACCCAAATTAGATATTAGACCTTTAAAACTGACCTTAATGTTTGCGCTAGGAGACTGTTTGTACAGGTACATGGTGAACATTGGTGGTAAATTATTTTAAAATTGCATAATGAATGTAGTCTGGACAAGCAGTATATTGCTTAAATTTGACCTACCTCTATGTGTGAAAGTTGTTACCCACCACATGCCCTCCACGTATTAAGCATTTGAAATAAATTATATGATGAAATTTCAGTCTGAACAGGCTGTTATATACCCAAATTTAGCCTTTTGATCTTCAAGTCTTGCCATGGTCTTTGAGGTGGGGAGAGGGATGTTACTTCCCAACAGGTTGTCTTCTCTTGGTTACATTTGTACTGATTTATTTCAAAATCCTATGCTAAAATTAAAGTAGAGTGGAGCTGTGTTATGGCTCAATATGTCCTTTGGCCTTGAACATCGAGGTAAAGAGACACAATAAACGCTGTGTAATGTGGACATGTATGGGAAGTTATTTTAAAATTGCCTGAGGAATTACCATCGGACAAGATGTATATACAGAAATAATACGTTTAACCTCAAGTGTGACCTTGACATTGATGTAGGAAGACCAATGTTACTCACAACACATTATCTTCTCATGGTGAACAGTTTTAGTATAATTGCATGATGAATTACAAGGTTACAGTCCCCAACAGCTTGAAGGGCGTTAAGCATGCATGCACATATGAGTCGTGTTCTGAGAAAACTGGGCATAATGCATGTGCGTAAAGTGTTGTCCCAGATTAGCCTGTGCAGTCCGCACAGGCTAATCAGGGACGACACTTTCCGCCTAAATTGGATTTTTGCTAAGAAAAGACTTCATTCAAATGCAAAATGTCATGAAAGCGGAAAGTGTCGTCACTGATTAGCCTGTGCGGACTGCACAGGCTAATCTGGGACGACACTTTACGCACATGCATTATGCCCAGTTTTCTCAGAACGTGACTCATACACTCGAACATTGTGATTGCTACATTAAGCTGTCCGCAAGCAGGCTTGACAAAAATTAACAATAAAAACAGCTGAACATAGTATTTTTTTTTATTCTTTCACAATAAACACACACATTTCCTTTAAGCCAGTAAATATCAATAACTTATTCTGAAATGCTAATATAAGTAAGCAGTTAAACTAAAATGTAATCCGGGTACATTTATGTATAGATTGTAAATCCTTGTATACAAAATGATACTTTAGACTTCAACATGTTAAAATATGGAGAAAAAAAAATAATTTAAATATCAAAAAAAATATCAAAATGTTTTATTACTAGTTTCTAGACTTTGCCCCTTTTAAAATAAAAGCCCAATTATTTTCAAAATCATTCATTGTAAAGATAAACCTGATAAGACATTAAATTGGTAAACCATTCAACATGAATCTACAACAATTCGAAAGAAACATGATTAGACATTTCTAATAAAAAAACAATTACTGGTATGTTGGAATGAAATGCAGATTTAATAAGAACATGAAGAAATGTTTATAAAAGAAGTTTTGAAAATGATAATGTTATGGACAGCAGTCCACACCTAATAGTGTGGTATAATAGCTTATGACAGCACAGGCATTCAAAGTTGTGTTAACAATTTGCTTTAAGTTTATCAAAATGATTAGTTATATTTATGCCTTTTTATGCATGAGTGTGCATGTGAAGTATGTACCCGTAATAAAAAAGTTCACTAGAAAACAATAAACATTTATGACTTTCATCATGAACATGACATTGTTCTTGTTTATGAACTCTCAATACAAAATGATTGATGGCTCTATGTAAAATTATGGGAATAGCTTGGTTAAATCGTTCCTTAATTACTTACTAAGTTATGCACCACACAAGAAATGGACTATACAAAAATAAGCAATGGGCAATAACTCTTAAAATACTGTTTTAATTGTCTTGGAATCTGCACCCCCTTTCAATGTGATCTAACAATATACCAAGTGTCAATTTAATACCTTCAATACTAAGAGAGTTGTGCTCTTCACAAGAAAATTCACTTAAGGGCACTTACTCTGTAAATCTTGATGGCAGACTTATGGTTATTGTGCTTTCCCTTAATGCCCTTTATCATTATATTAAGTTGCATTTGAATCCCTTCAATACTTCCATAGTTATGCTCTGCACAAGAAGCTGGGCAGAATGACTGACTGAAGACAGACCGATTGGAATTACCACATGACTCCCTTCAGGGCCATATCAAGAGCAATTGTGTCGCGTTCTGAGAAAACGGGGCATTATGCATGTGCGTAAAGTGTCGTCCCAGATAAGCCTGTGCAGTCCGCACAGGCTAATCAGGGACGACACTTTCCGCCTCAATTGGATTTTTGCTAATAAAAGACTTCATTTAAACGAAAAATGTAATAAAAGCGGAAAGTGTCGTCCCAGATTAGCCTGTGCGGACTGCAGAAGACACTTTACGCACATGCATTTTTTCCAGTTTTCTCAGAACACGACACAACTATTCTATAGGTTGTTGCAGCATTGGCCACTGGAGTCATACATTTCTTAAAGAAAACAGACTTAACTCATTCTGAACATGAAACTTTTAATACATTCACAAACATTTAATACTTAGACAATTATTATATCATTGGCTAAAAGTTGTTAAATGTAAATAATTTCATGGTATCTTGTACTTCCTATATAATTACATAACAAAGAGAAACTATCAACGATCATTTTGTTTGTAAAAACATAGCAAAAAAATAGAAAGAAAGTTGTGATAGAAATATGTGAAAAGAGTGTAGAAAAAAACAACAAAAATGCTTCAAGTTATATAAGAGTTGTGTTCTGAGAAATCTGGGCATAATGCATGTGCGAAAAGTGTTGTCCCAGATTAGCCTGTGCAGTCCGCACAGGCTAGTCCGGGACGACACTTTCCGCCTAAACTTGATTTTCGCTAAGAATAGACTTCATTTAAACAAAAAATTCCATAAAAGCGGAAATTGTAGTCCCTGATTAGCCTGTGCGGACTGCACAGGCTAATCTGGGATGACAATTTATGCACAAGCATTATGCCCAGTTTTCTCAGAACACGACTCATAATATCTAAAGGAGTATAAACATCTAGAATACCAAAACATTTTATTCCATGAAGTACTCACAACAATACTTATCCTTGCTGTGCATAGTTCAAGTGCAACAATCACAACAAGACTATCAAGTCAGAACTTTGAACTTTCTTTTTTCAAAGTGTTTTTATCTTAACCTAACAAGTGGTGTTTTCACTATTAGAGAAAAAAGTTTTGAAGACTCCAGGCAGGGATCATATAGTCACAAGTATTTACCACAATTCAGGAATACATTTTATTTATTAATTATATTTTATGCATTGTGTTTGTTTATTTTATACTGGCATATATAAACTGTTTTATTCCTTGTTAATTTTACAAGTAACTGAAATATTTAAGAATTTTATAGCATTTTTCTGCATTTCATTGGTGTATGAACTGTCGGGAGAATTACACCTAATTTACCTAAACACTGATGGCGTTTATGCATAAATTAGGTGTATTTTTCCCCGACAGTTAATACACCGATGAAATGCAGAAAAATGCTATTCAATTCTTATAATTACAACACAAAATGATCTTAAACCTTAAATTCTATCGTTGTAAGGGTCATACAAGTCCTTTTTCAACCTAGCGTATGAATCTATTTTCAGTTTGGGTTTCATCTCCGTCAAAAGGGTATATCGTTGAAGTTCGCGCAAAAAATATAACATCATTTCGCTATTGACCAATAAAAAACAACGCCATTAAGTTTTGCGCAAAGCATAACGTCATTTTGGCAACTTGTTTATGACCAGAAAGTAGTGCCATGAATATTCATGTTTAAATTTGCATACGAAGTGGGTTCATCGGAAAATGAAAAACTGGTCATGTGAACAAATTATCCAATCAGAATGCAGCATTCATATGAATGTGACAGAAGTTGAAATTATAAGAATGTTAAAGTTTTTTTTACAAATATTAAAACACTATCTTTTGACAAAACAAAACAATTAAAAAAAAAAACTGTAAGAAAACACTCAATTGTCATTTTATAAATCAGGTGTGCACATTTTTATTATGAAAAATTCAAACAAATCAAAACAAAGATTTTTTTTTCTGCCTGAGCAAGGCAAACTGAACACCTCCAAAACAGTATCAGAAACAAGTTTAAAACAGTATACAATGTACATCGTTTCTTAACAAATAGCTGCACATTTCAGAATACTTTAAGTGTATGCACAATTCTGAAATTCAACATTAAATGAACTTGTTCTCACTACTTTTGAAGTGATATACTATGTTAATGCGTAAATGCATAACTTGTTAAATTCATATTGGTAAAAACAAAATCATAAACTTTTAAAATAAACTGAAACTTGCATTGTAATATCATAGTAATTATTTCTGATATTTCCCTTAAAAAATTCTTAACAATTCCATGCAAAAGCAGAGTAACAAGACAAAATATCCCTGTATACCTCAATTCAATAATCAGCATGCCAAATGTTACAAACTAAAGTAGAACACAGAAAGAAATTACCCTTTAAAGTTTATGTCAATTTCCCTAAAAAAATAAGCAATCAAAGCACAAAATTATTAAATTTAACACTGTTTTAGGAAACAAACACTTTTCTAAATCAGTCAATTGTTAAACAAAAAAGAAGAACCGCTACTTGGTGTATTTGGGGGAGATATAAAGAACGCCTCCACAGTGGGGATCGAACCCATGACCTCCTTGTCGCTATGCCGACACCATATCCACTACACCACCGTAGTGTCTTTACTGTAATAATATCTGACATTTGCATAAGTAGCTAAGTAAAAGTTAGGAGGAGAAGTAGGCTTCATCAAAAGAAAACTACCAATTTTCAAATTGAATAAAGAAATCTGTTCATGATGCATTAATCAAGTGCATATATTATTTTCACAATAATAATACAAATTATCTTAACAATAATATAACCATGACTTGTAGTTGCAACTTTAATCTGTAAAATAAAAGAACCTGAAGTGCTTCAAATAAAAAACTGAGAAACGAGTTATCACAATAGTTTGTTTTCGTAAAATTATACCAAAAAAATTCTGTTTACCAACACAGGTCCTGTAGTAGCAATATACTACTGTCCACAAAGTTTATATGATGAAACGAATCAAAGCTTGTTAATGAACACCGGTTCTTCAATATCGCCTCACTTCCCCTTAGGAAATGTTTGGTGCCTCACTGGCACTGAGTCACACCTTTTCAAGGGCCTTCTCGAGGAGTTGGTTCAGTCGTGTCACCATGGAGCGAGGGTCGTCCAGCAAACCAGCCGTAACCATGGCATTGTCATACAACTGAAAATGACAACAATAAAGCTCTGTTGGGTTTTTTTACTTTAAAAGATAAAAACACAAGGAGATGTAAAGCAAGTAACTATAGAAACAAGATATGTCACAGACATGGTTGTACCATTTACACATGTTTGGACACAGGCCACTGTATTTAAAGTAAACTCATCATGGACTTTTTTTAAAATAAATTTATCGCATTGTTCATTCTGGGCCGCACCTTTGTGGGAGTCCCTCACAATATAATAAAAAGCAACAACTTAAATACTGTGTGTTGGCCTTTTGGACACATGGCAATTACCATGATGTACATCAAAGTGATGTGTTTGTCAAACACTATGCCCCCTTTTGAGCGATTTTGACCCATATCTTTGACCTTGAAAGATGACCTTGACCTTTCACCACTCAAAATGTGCAGCTCCATGAGATACACATGCATGCCAAATATCAAGTTGCTATCTTCAATATTGCAAAAGTTGTGACCAACGTTAAAGTTTTTGGGACAGACAGACACACACATACAATGACAGACAGACAGGCCAAAAACAATATACCCCCTCTTCTTTGAAGAAGGGGGCATACACATATGTCCACAACAGCAGTTCTCGTAAAAATGAGCAAAAACTAGAAAAGTGTCACAGAAACTGATGCCCCAAGAACAAATGATTTGACTTAGACAAATCAACTAAATATTCTAAAGCTGACTGGTTGCAGCAAAATTCCTTACCACATTAAGGTCAANAATAAGCAATCAAAGCACAAAATTATTAAATTTAACACTGTTTTAGGAAACAAACACTTTTCTAAATCAGTCAATTGTTAAACAAAAAAGAAGAACCGCTACTTGGTGTATTTGGGGGAGATATAAAGAACGCCTCCACAGTGGGGATCGAACCCATGACCTCCTTGTCGCTATGCCGACACCATATCCACTACACCACCGTAGTTTCTTTACTATAATAATATCTGACATTTGCATAAGTAGCTAAGTAAAAGTTAGGAGGAGAAGTAGGCTTCATCAAAAGAAAACTACCAATTTTCAAATTGAATAAAGAAATCTGTTCATGATGCATTAATCAAGTGCATATATTATTTTCACAATAATAATACAAATTATCTTAACAATAATATAACCATGACTTGTAGTTGCAACTTTAATCTGTAAAATAAAAGAACCTGAAGTGCTTCAAATAAAAAACTGAGAAACGAGTTATCACAATAGTTTGTTTTCGTAAAATTATACCAAAAAAATTCTGTTTACCAACACAGGTCCTGTAGTAGCAATATACTACTGTCCACAAAGTTTATATGATGAAACGAATCAAAGCTTGTTAATGAACACCGGTTCTTCAATATCGCCTCACTTCCCCTTAGGAAATGTTTGGTGCCTCACTGGCACTGAGTCACACCTTTTCAAGGGCCTTCTCGAGGAGTTGGTTCAGTCGTGTCACCATGGAGCGAGGGTCGTCCAGCAAACCAGCCGTAACCATGGCATTGTCATACAACTGAAAATGACAACAATAAAGCTCTGTTGGGTTTTTTTACTTTAAAAGATAAAAACACAAGGAGATGTAAAGCAAGTAACTATAGAAACAAGATATGTCACAGACATGGTTGTACCATTTACACATGTTTGGACACAGGCCACTGTATTTAAAGTAAACTCATCATGGACTTTTTTTAAAATAAATTTATCGCATTGTTCATTCTGGGCCGCACCTTTGTGGGAGTCCCTCACAATATAATAAAAAGCAACAACTTAAATACTGTGTGTTGGCCTTTTGGACACATGGCAATTACCATGATGCACATCAAAGTGATGTGTTTGTCAAACACTATGCCCCCTTTTGAGCGATTTTGACCCATATCTTTGACCTTGAAAGATGACCTTGACCTTTCACCACTCAAAATGTGCAGCTCCATGAGATACACATTCATGCCAAATATCAAGTTGCTATCTTCAATATTGCAAAAGTTATGACCAACGTTTAAGTTTTGGGACAGACAGACACACACATACAATGACAGACAGACAGGCCAAAAACAATATACCCCCTCTTCTTTGAAGAAGGGGGCATACACATATGTCCACAACAGCAGTTCTCGTAAAAATGAGCAAAAACTAGAAAAGTGTCACAGAAACTGATGCCCCAAGAACAAATGATTTGACTTGGACAAATCCACTATATATTCTAAATGCAGCAACATTCCTTTCCACATTAAGGTCAATCATTTGTGAAAGTTTGAGAAAGATCCAACAAGTAGTTAAAGAGGAGTTGAACACACAAAAGAATGGGACTACATATTCGAAATACACGTAAAGGGCCATAATTCTTCCAAAACTTGTTGCAACCAAAATTCTTTTCATAAAGATCATCAACAAATTAAGGTAATTCAACTGTGAACGTTTTAGCAAGTTCCATCCAGCAGTTAAAGAGAAGTTCAAAACACAAGCGTCATGAAACTATATTTTCTGAAGTGGAAAAACAGACTAATCACAGACCAATTGAGTCGTGTTCTGAGAAAACTGGGCATAATGCATGTGCGTAAAGTGTGGTCCCAGATTAGCCTGTGCAGTCTGCACAGGCTAATCAGGGATGACACTTTTCGCCAAAATTGGATTTTTGCTAAGAAGAGACATCATTTAAACGAAAAATTCCATAAAAGCGGAAATTGTCGTCCCTGATAAGACTGTGCGGACTGCACAGGCTAATCTGAGATGACAATTTACGCACAAGCATTATGCCCAGTTTTCACAGAACACGACATGATTTCTTTTCTTTACTATCATGTACACATTAGGAAGTCATTCTTCCAGCAGCTAAAGGAGGTTGAAGATACCAAATTTCGGGACTATAAATTCTGCCTAAGAATGGATGGAAAGACCGATGGACGAGTGCAATGCCTAATGTCTCCCACTCAACACCCGCCTTATAACCACAATTACAAACTTAATTGCTGAATGTTCTATATGCAATTTTCCCCAAGTTAAAGATTATTTGAAATAAAAATTTAAATGTCTTAACATAAATGAAAAGGGAAGCCTCTAGGGACAATGCTTTTGTTTTTCTCCAAAGTTCTGCTGAAAACTTCCAATATGATTGAAAACAAAGTGGGAATACGGCAGTTGGTACTGATGAAGCAAGTCTGCAAAATAAAGGGACCTGTTCACATTTTGGTAAATTGACAAAATTGAAAAAAATTGTTTCAAATTAGCAAATTTTCCTTGTAGTTATGATATTTGCGAGGAAACAGTAATACTGAACATTTTCAATGCTCTAAAATATCCATTATATGCATCTTTTGACGACTTTTAACACCTGAAAATTATAAAGCGTTACAAACGCGAAGCGATTAAATAATTTGGAGAGTCCTGTTGTTCTCGTTATATTGTGTGACATTAAGAGGATTTCTCCAAGGGTCAGTGGTTCGAGCCCTGGTGTGGATTACTTTTTTTTTCTTTCTTTATGTAATTTTATTCTTGTTTTATACTGTATCTTTTTAGTTCCGATGCTTACATTTATCAATTTAAAGCATTTAATGACAAACTTCAAAACATGCCAAAATCTGTAAAGAGGTCCCTTAAAACTTCAGCCTGAACCACATGTTAAAAATCTTAACAAGATCAAGGGGCAGTTAAGCGCTCACCTGAGTTCACGGACACCAATTGTTGAAAACTTGCATTGCTGATCTTGTTTTTATACCCACGTTATTCATATTCAAACTTGGCCTTCATATTGTTAAAATAAATATTCTAAGTAAAACATGTGGCCTTTAGAGATGTAAAAGCTCTAAGATGTAGCCCGTTGACCTAGTTGTTGGACGTACATTGTATGTGACCCAGATTCGAACTCGTTCTAAATATTGTTAAGGTTAACATTCTGCCCAGCCTTAATCAAGATTGAGTAATAAATATGGCCTCTAGAGTGGTAACTAGGTTTTTATAAGATTTGACCTGGTAAACTTTTTTTACACAAGTGACCCAGATTCATAGTCAGTTTTTATATTGCCAAGAAAAATATTTTGACAAAGTTTCATTAAGATAATGAGTAATAAATGTTGCACACATTTTTTTTCTATGATTTGACCTGGTGACCTAGCTTTTGGACACACATGACACATATTCAAACTCAGCCTAGAAAATGTCAAGATAAACATTCTGACCAAGTTTCATAAAGATTGAGGCATGAATATGCCTCCAGAGTGGTAACACGATTTTTCCTCAGATTTGACCAGGTGACCTTATCGGAAGCTGCAATAGACAAGCTTTACAAGTCATTGAAAGTAATATTAAGAAACTAGAATGATACCAATACATGTTCGATACACGTGTTCAATAAATAGATGAATGGATGCATGAAAAGATGAATGAATGAAAAAAATAACTAATGAAACAAACTAACAAACAAACCAACTGCTACGTTTTGCTTTGATTGAGGCCCCCCCCCCCTCTAGCCACCCAACCAACCTCCCCCCTCTAGCCACT
>VMBQ01009850.1:0-14301 GCA_007657795.1 Dreissena rostriformis | reverse complement strand
GCACCCAACCAACCTCCTCCCCCCCCTCAGAACAGTCATACCGTCATATCTGGATCCATCCACGCTTGTGGTTCATTTAACTTCAATTTAAATTCATGTATTTAATATAAAAATAGGTACCCATATATCTCCATAAATCTTTTTGGGGTTGAGAAGGAAAGTGTTGAGCCTGCCTAACATTTCAGTATCAGATACAACGGTTCCTTCCTAAGCACTAGATAATTACAATATTCATAAACTTATCCGCAAACATACTTATACATTATTACCTTCTCAATACACAGATAACATCTATGAACCTTAACATGTCAATGATAAATAAAGGTCATAGCAATCTGCAATAATATGATACAGGTACTTAGTTTCAGTAGAATCTCCACTCAACTTAGCGCAACCAAGTTGTGACCGACTTCAACACTGAATTACCATAATGTACCATAATCTTAATAATGGGACATGGTGTATTTCCTTCCCTGAAAGGGATGTTGGGAAGTTTCTCCTATTTCTGGGCCAAGTCAGCACAAAATGGCTTTTGAAACTACCTGTATATTGCAGATGTAACTAATGTACTTCTAGACTGCTTTAAAAAATATTTTGTTTCAGGATCATAAACTTCTTAAATAATAACAAGGCTTGTCACCATAGGATGACATATGCCCCCTTTTCCAACATTTTTGTAAACCTAAACGCAAAGTGTTTTTCCACATGTTTCGAAACCTAAACACAAAGTGTCACGGAATTTCAGACGGACAGATAGACAGACGGACAGTGCGATCACTATATGCCAACCTTCGGGGGGCATAAAAATACATTTAATTGTATAATTGAAATAACTAATTAATAGTAACAATTCAAAGAAAGTGACAACAGTGTGAGTTGGTAAACCAACCACCGTGGTATGACTAAAATACTGCTGAAGACGGTAGAAAAACCAACTGAACATAGGCGTGTATGCATACAACATATTAGTATAGAAATAAGACATAGTGTAAAGCAAACAGCTGTAATCATGAGAATAAAGCCAGATATCTGCCTTAAACCAGTTATCAAGCTGGTTTTTCAGGTTAAAATATAGCAAGAATTATCAAGTACTATCAAAGATTGATAAAACCATATAAAACCTGAAAGAAGGATGTATACACAGTGCATTTGAATGTGTCACCAGACATGTACCTAATATTTCACTGCATTCAACCACAATTGATCACAAACATTCAACTGTTCGAGAATTAAACAAAATAAATGATAAAATACAAATTTATCCAAAATGTAATAGCTTATATTAACCCTTTGAGCGCTGGAACCGGATTTTAAAGGCCTTTGCAAACAGTTTGGATCCAGATGAGACGCCACAGAACGTGGCGTCTCATCAGGATCCAAACTGTTTGCTATTCTGATAGTGGTCTTTGAAAAAAAGTGAAGAAAATGTTGATTTTAGAAATTCAGCAGACGACATTTTAGCAGACAACAAATTTCCCAGCATGCAAAGGGATAAACAAGATCAGGCATCATTTCATCAAAAGAATTCTAATTTAGTCTCAACTTAGCCCAAGACATTCAACCTTAATGACTCAACTCATTTTATTTGTCATTACTATAGATCTAAACTTAAAACAAGAGCTGTCACCATAGGATGACATATGCCCCGAAAACTTTTTCACAGCTAAAAGCAGATTTGGAAACCTAAACGCGGAGCCTAAGTTCAAGGTCAAGGTCAAAGGGGTCAAAATTTGTGTGTGTATGGAAAGGCCTTGTCCATAAACACATGCATACCAAATATGAAGGTTACACCTGATGCGACATAGAAGATCCGATGACAGTTGCTCGAGTTATTGAGCGGAAACAAGAAAAAACGCAATGTTTCGATGATTCAAGGGCTGTAACTCAGGAGTCAATTTTGCCGATTATCGAACTTGACCTAGATGTTATTGCCTTACACATTTTCATGAAGTTTGGTGAAGATCTGATGACAATTGCTTGACTTATTGAGCGGAAACTAATCCAGACTAACGGACGGATGGTGCGATTTTAATATGCCCCCTAAAAAGAAAAGAGTACATCAGATTATGGCACAATGTCACTGAAATTTGTTGAACATGTTACTTGTTATGTAAAACATATATAGTTCTATAAAGTGCGGACTGCACAGGCTAATTTGGGACAATACTTAACGCACATGCATTAAGTCCCGTTTTTCCTAGGAACACCTCCAATATTTCAACAAAACAAACTTCAAATCAAATGACCATCAAGAATGTAAAGATAAAATAGGAACTTGTCAACATATGCCTTTATTTACATTTACCTCTTTATACATCATATAGTACAGTACGTACTCATCATTTACTAAATGTATTAAAATACATTTACAGTATTTAAATTGCCGAGGAGGTAATGAAAGTTTCACACATCCTTGACGTTTTTTATTTAATTCATTTCTGTCTTAAACTCAAAGGATAATAATATAATAGTGGAAAATAACCTCGCATCCTGTTCATGCATGACCCCTTCACCAGTTGTTTACCTCAGAATCAATACAACTCTGCATTGAAATGTGTACATAAGGATAAATATCATGCCTCTATGCATGTTCGTATATTCTTAGCAGTTTAACCCTTTGCATGCTGGGAAATTTGTCGTCTGCTAAAATGTCGTCTGCTGAATTTCTAAAATCAACATTTTCTTCACTTTTTTTCAAAGACCACTATCAGAATAGCAAACAGTTTGGATCCTGATGAGACGCCACGTTTTGTGGCGTCTCATCTGGATCCAAACTGTTTGCAAAGGCCTTCAAAATCCGGTTCCAGCGCTCAAAGGGTTAAAATGACAGATAAAATAAGCGTGCTGTATACTGTACACCTACTGAAATACTGGTACATCATATGATGATGGTGTGTCTCATTTTGAAATCACTCAGGAGTTGTATAATCATGGGGGTAAAACTGACAACAGGAAATGATTACGCTATGAATATGTTTATTTCTTCAAATAAGTTAGATCACTCCAGTTAAAGGCTGTAGTAATGTTACAGTAACTAATCAAAATTTTACCATAGTTATTCAAAAATATGTGCAAAAGGTACATGTTTGCCTTAGAGGTTATCAAGATTGTCCTATACTTGCTGATGTTGGTTATTCTGAAAGAGCTATACTATCTAATTCAAATATAAATACATTTATATTTCTATCACCATCCTTATCATCATCATCATCACCATCACCATCATCATCAACATCATCACCACCATCATCATCACCACCACCATCATCATCATCATCATCATCACCACCACCACCACCATCACCATCATCATCATCATCATCATCATCACCACCACCACACTCACAATCACAATCACCATCATCATCAACACCATCATCATCAACTTTTCTGCCTCATCATTGTCTTTTAAAGTTAACATCATACCTGACAAATCTAGATGAACTTATCCTGTACAGAAATAATGGCCAAAGGGGAGCAACTCATAAAGAAACTGATTTTTAAATATCAATTTTCAAATTATGAAAACAGGTAAACACGCTGTGCATTATATGTCAATATTCCTGAGATCAATGTACACATTGGTGAAAACCTAATATCAATCAATAATGCAATAACATGATCATGATATGCCTATACAAACACCATACTTACAGGATAATGATGTTTGTTTAACACTTTTCCCAGGTTAACAAAACTGAAAATACCAGTTTTAGAAAAATCCAAGGTCATTGATACCATAGCCACAGGGATGATTTGGTTGATTATCAAACTTAATGATGGACACAACAGATTATTTTTGCATTAGTATTTTTAAGCTTTAATGCATTTTCATCAACTAATTTATGCGCATTTTGAATATTTGGACAGTGCATTCCTTGGAACGGGTGCATTGTTTTAAAAAGGGTACAGTAACAATATACAATTTTTACAAGAAAAAAAAAAACCAACTCATAAGGCCCTGAAATTATGTCATTATAAACAAATTATAAACTCCTGAAACTTAAACAATGTGCTCTGTAGCACTTGGGTGATAATTACCCAGTATTCTAGTTTGACACAAATGGAAAGCAAACAAGAGTTTCGCGGTCGAAGACATATGCCCCCCAAACAGGACCTTGACACAGGATTTTTTGCAACAAACCTGACCATAACAGTTAATATTATGTATTATGTACAGTATATAAGGCCCATCACTCAATCATTTGATGACATATTGAACGGAAAAAAAAATTACACTAAATGTCACAGTGACCTTGACCTTTGAACTAGAGACCCCAATTTCAATAGGGGTCATCTACTTTCCAAGGCCAATGCACATGCGAAGTATCAAGCCAATGGGTCAATTCTTTGAAGAGTTATTGATCAAAAACAATTTTCCCACTTATTGTGAAAATGACCTTGATCTTTGACCTAGTGAGCCCAATTTCAATAGAGGTCATCTACTGTCCAAGGCCAATGCACATGTGAAGTATCAAGCCAATCGTTCATTTCCTTGACAAATTATTGATCGGAAACAAATTTCAAACTTATTGTGACAGTGACCTTGACCTTTGAGAAAGTGACCCCAATTTCAATAGGGGTCATCTACTGTCCAAGGCCAATGCACATGTGATAATCAAGTCAATCGGTCATTTCGTTGATGAGTTATTAATCTGAAACCATTTTCACATATTGTGACAGTGACCTTGACCTTTGACCTAGTGACCCCAATTTCAATAGGAGTCATGTACTGTCCAAAGCCAATGCACATGTGAAGTATCAAGTAAATCAGTCAATCCGTTCACAAGTATTTGATCGGAAACAAAACAATATACCCCCTCTTCTTTGAAGGGGGGCATACAGTACAGCCCACGCGGAACAAACATATTTCGCGATCCGTTGCGGCAAGGCGCAACGAGTCGATGCCAAGTCGCCCGTTAANTTTATATTTAACAATCAACAAACATATTGGTTTTGGGTTTTTTTTACGACAAAATGTATTAGCATTTAAGCATATTTAATGTATCTGGCCAAGTACGCGCGCGGCCGTCGAGTACTAAACATTCTGTCCGTGGCGAAGCCGCAGACTTTGTTGGTTCCGCGTTGGCTGAACTGTAAATATAGGAAAAGTTTCACAGAGCTTTTATATGTAGTTTTAAACAAAGGCCAATTACACTTTAAAAAATAAAACAATCATAAAACCTTGAAAACATGTGAGTGCACCTAATTAATCTGGAAAAGTTAAGTGAATTACAAAGCAAATTGTAGGAGTTGCGCAAACAAGCTTTTATATGTAGTTTTTAACAAAGGGCAATAACTCCTCAAAAAGAACGCAATCATGAGAACTTGCAAATATGCGATGTAGCATTTGCACCTAATTATTCTGTAAAAGTTTGGCAACAATCAAATGCAAAATGAATGAGTTGCACACATTAGCTTTTATATTTTTAAACAAAGGACAATAACTCCTTAATAATTTATATGTAATTTTAAACAAAGGGCAATAACTCCTTAATAATACCAAAAAAGTGAAACTTTGAAAGCATTCGCTTCAGAACTTGCAGATTATTATTTTTCTGTATAAGTATCACCAACATTGCAAAATAACTCTGTACAATAATTAAGCTATTGCAAACCCTTGAATATATGCGCTTCAGCACTTGGGGACAATTGTCCTGTAAAAGTCAGACAAAAATCGCACACAAAGTGTAGGAGGAGTTGCGCACAGAAGCTTTATATATAATTTTAAACAATGGCCAAATGACTCCCTAAAAATAACTTAAATCGCAAAACCTTTACAATTTGCACTCAAGCCTTTAGACATCAACATTCTGTAAAAGTTTTACAAAAATTGATTGCAAAATGTAGGAGTTGAGCAAAGTAGAGTGTGACAGACCGAAGCACACGGATACCTACCTTTTCTACATCCTAGATGTCCTTTACTGAATGACATATCATGCATTTTGCACCATATTTGTTTTCGCATATCAACCTTGTGAATTTAAAAGCTGACATTTTGTAGTGGCAGTTTATTTTTTTTTATTTGTTGTAGTTACAGAAAAATTTACTTCCAGTGACCTAATATAATGACCATGAAGACATTTGTTAAGTTTCAATTGAATAACAGAAGCAGTTACAGAGAAGTACACGTGCAAGAGGCAAACCTTAACCTGAATTTCATCTTGAACATAAACCTAAAATGACTTTTATAAGTACAAAGGGGGCATAATTCTGCTGAAAGCTGTAAACGCTATAGATCTTGGTCAATGACTGTTCATAAAGACCCTGAACTAATATGTAACATCGTATTTCAGGAGTAGATATATAGGATCTGGCATGAGTTGTCATATCATACCATATTTTATTGAACGAGTTCAGGAATTGTGTTAGTAAGCGAGCCTTTGGCGAGCTTACTAACAAATTTCCTGGACGAGTTTAATAAAATATGGGATGATATGACAACGAGTGTCAGATCTTTTTTATCACATGCTTTTAAATGAGCAAATTAAATAAATACTTACGCAAACATAATGATAAATCCCGAATGTTGTTTACATTTCGTGACGTCATTTGACGTTGCAACGTCATTTCAGCAAAATAACACAACGCGATTGGTCAATAAACTAAAACTAAGCCAATAAAAACGCTAATAAAGTATATTACACATGTGTAATATAAAAATATATGTAATGGTTATATTACATGGGAAACAGGGTATGGCATGTGATAAATGGAGATTTCATGCAGATGTAAACCTGAATTTTTAAGTCTAGAAATGTGTCAAAACGACATGGATGCCTCCACTATATTTCACAGGACACAGAAATAAGTGTTGTTCGCCACAAATAATGTGTGAACTTCATAAAGCATGTGTGAACTTATCTTTTTTCTAACTGTTGCTACACATAAAGCGTTTTTAACATATATGATATTGATGTTTAAGCAAGCATCATAGTTAGTGCATAAATGATGAGGTCTTGTCATACTGAAACATTTGGAAATGTGCTATACAGAAATGTGTCATGTTCTGAGAAAACTTGGCAAAATGCTTGTGCGTAAATTGTCATCCCAGATTAGCCTGTGCAGTCTCCACAGGCTAATCAGGGACGACAATTTCCGCTTTTATGGAATTTTTTGTTTAAATGATGTCTCCTCTCAGCGAAAATCCAGTTTAGGCGGACTACACAGGCTAATCTGGGATGACAATTTAAGCACAAGCATTTTGCCCAGTTTTCTCAGAACACGCCACATATAATACAAGTACCAACAGAAACTTAGCCATATTTGAACATAAAGCATTTACGGTAGTCAAAGAAACCTGTATAAATATTATTATGATTCATTGTGTATAATTTATTACTCAAACTTGACTTCTCGCTCTCTTGTAGATTCGTTTTTTTTTTGTTTTTTTTTTATGTTATCACTATAACATTGTTAAATATATTTTAAATGCTGTAAATTGTCCAAGACCTTTTCATGTATTGATACTTTATTTAACAACTTATGAAATTCAATACTGATCACATTTCATGCTTTTATATATGTTACTATGTCCATTGTATATGGAATAAACCTAAAACCTATAAGGACATGAACAAACTTCAAGTGTCCACCGTGACCACGAACTTGAAGAGACCATCATGGCTGTTTCATGTGTCACATTAACCAGATATGATGATTATTTGTGCCAAAATTGGGATTTATGTTTTCAGAGAATAACATATGTGTTAGTTATTTCATATACTATACTATGTTAGAGACAAACGAGAGATGTGTTTGTCAGAAACACAATGCCTCCTACTGCGCCGCTTTGATTTTTTATTTTTTTACCTTTGACCTTGAAGGATGACCTTGACCTTGACCATTCACCACTCACAATGTGCAGCTCCATGAGATACACATGCATGCCAAATATCAAGTTGCTATGATCAATATTGCAAAAGTTATGACCATTTTTCGAAACCTTAACGCAAAGTGGGACAGAATTTCAGAAGGACAGACAGATGGACGGACAGACGGACAGTGGGATCACTATATGCCAACCTTCGGGGGCATAAAAATTTAAATCTCTGATCCTTATGGTTTCAGAGAAGAGGACTGTTAAAGCTATTTACCTTATAAGTATATATAAATCACGTTACCCTTGGGGCATGGCCAGATTTGACACCTGGGGCGTAATTTTTAATCCCAGGGGTAATATTTGACAAATCTTTGTAGAGGGCCTTTAGACAATATTACAAGTAGGGATGCAAGATGTTAACAGGTTACCATTTTACTTTTTGCGCGCGACCTAATGCCAACTTACGCTAGCGTAAAGTTAGACCAACATGCCACACCAGCGAACGTAATAAATAATGTGTCAACAAACAAAGTTATAAAGCAATAAATCAGTACCTTTGTGGTTACAAACAGGGGGAACATTTTGAAAAGTGTTACTTTTGTTTTGTTTTCCTCGCTAAAATTAAATTGCAAACTGCGGGGAGTGGGGGACTATTAGCGTCAGTGTAATTGACACATTTATTTTACTGGGATAAAAATCAGTTGAGATGTTGGACGGCTTATTTTGATGTTTTATTAACCAATATCATATCCAACACTGATTGCTCGCGAAAATAAAGTGTTTATAAGTAAAAAATGTTCCTTACCAAAAATAAAAGAATGACACGTGAACATTGTGTTGTTCTTAAAACTTTCTACTCCTCTGCTTTTAGCCAGGAAATAAATACAAAATCTAACATACAGTTACAAAATTATTTTAACATTTTTATTTAATACATTTTTATTAAGAAACTAATATTGCCGCTTATGTAATCAAAGCAAGCCATCTTAAATTACTTTCTTTTCCATTGAGAGTACATGTACAAACAATACAACATTTATTAACGTATACTTTAGCATTTTTACTTTTTAAGGTTGTTCAGTTTACCGATTAATAACAGCTTACAGTAAATGGTTAACCAGTTAGTGTTTTTTTGTAACCTGTTGCATCCCTAATAACAAACCAATTATTAAATTTATTATTTAAACGCTGGTGACTTACATATGCAGCGGATAAGAACTATTTGAACAAGTTTGAAAGAGGCTCAATGCATGAACATAAAGTATTGTCCTAAATTAGCCTGTGTAGTTTGCACAGGCTAATAAGGGATGACACTTTCTGCCTAAACTAGATTTTTCGCAAAGAAGAGACTTCTTTTAAATAAAAAATACCATAAAAGCAGAAAGTGTCATCCCTGATTGCACAGGCTAATCTGGGACGACACTTAATGCACAAGCATTAAGCCTCATTTTCCCAGAGCGCTGCTTATGAAGATGTGCTCTTACCTGTTCTGCTAGAAGCCTGGCAAGGTACTGGTCACTCTTACCTGTTCTGCTAGAAGCCTGGCAAGGTACTGGTCACTCTCTTACCGGTTCTGCTAGAAGCTTGGCAAGGTACTGGTCACTCTCTTACCTGTTCTGCTAGAATCTTGGCAAGGTACTGGTCACTCTTACCTGTTCTGCTAGAAGCTTGGCAAGGTACTGGTCACTCTTACCTGTTCTGCTAGAAGCTTGGCAAGGTACTGGTCATCTGTTTGTAATGTGTTCTTACCTGTTCTGCTAGAAGCTTGGCAAGGTACTGGTCACTATTACCTGTTCTGCTAGAAGCTTGGCAAGGTACTGGTCATCCGTTTGTAATGTGTTTAATTTCTTGATCAATGGATGGCTGAAAAACACACAACAATGTATTATTGCATGAAACAATAATCACTTCTATTGTAGAAACAAAATAATTTACTGGTATTGTGTTGGTTATTGAGGTAACAACAAAAATAGGAATGGATTTCCAATGCCTAGAAATTTCAAAAGGGAGGCGTTAGCCTGAGTTGTTTGATATCAAGTATTGATGAAACAAAAAGTTTGTTTATTACCCAATAATCAAAATTTAGTAGACAACATAACCTCAACTTAAACATGGATTTATTTCAAGTGATGGCTGCAGACGACCAAACAAAGTCAACATAATCATGGATATATTTGAAGTGTTTCTTGTAGAAGCCTAACAGTTACAACTTGAATATGACCATAAATTAATTTAAAGTGTTGTTTGCAGAAGACCTAATAGTAACAATGTCAATATTACCATGGATTTATTTCCAGTGTCGGTTGCAGAAGACTGAACCTCTCCTCCGGTGATTTATCGGCCAACGTGGTCCGCAGGAAGTGCCGTGCAGCCCCCATCTCCTTGACACTGATCACACAGGGGTGGCTGGACAGGCGCTTGGTGATCTAGGACATGGATAGAAGATTTGTTCAGGAATGGATTCGGATCAAACTATCTTGCAAGGTGCAAAAATGGGTTATCTAAACGTTTAATAAAAAAGCTTCAACCCATGATATTCAACAATTCATGCAGTAAAAAACATGGAAAAATTATATTACCGTCTGATGGCTTCATAAAACATCTTCTGCATGTTAAGAACATGTCTATGTTGAGATGAGGGGAATGCAAACTGCACCAATCAAAATCAAGTATTCATTTAGTTGGTGTGTTTTCTTTCATTTGAGCTCATAAAGCCCCTCCTCACCTTGACTTTGTGTACCCTGTTGGTCAGTGTAGATATGAGCCAGTTCATCAACTTGTCTGCGTCTGCCTGGCTTAAACTCGTCTCATCTGAAAGGTGACATAGAAGTAAACATGATTATTTCCATTCATTTTCAGAGTGGCGATGCTAATCTAATTGACTACAAAATTGTGTCGTGTTCTGAGAAAACTGGGCAAAATGCTTATGCGTAAATTGTCATCCCAGATTAGCCTGTGCAGTCCGCACAGGCTAATCAGGGACAACAATTTCTGCTTTTATGGAATTTTTCTTTTAAATGATGTCTCTTCTTAGCAAATATCCAGTTTAGGGGGAAAGTGTCATACCGGATTAGCCTGTGCGGACTGCACACGCTAATCTGGGATGACACGTTACGCACATGCATTTTGTCCAGTTTTCTCAGAACACGACACAATAAACTACAAAATTAACTTGAGCTTAGAGTCACTTCGTCAAAAGCTTGGCAGCCATACCTATTGCTAAGTTTAAGGGCACATAACTCAACAAGAAACATGGCAACACCACAAAATCAGGTGTTCAGTGTTTAAGTTATCAATTAAATTTACAAAATTGTGCAATCCAACACTAGGTCTGTATGTAATTTATCTTTACACAAAATGTCATCACAAAATTTGTATCCAACTGAACGTTATTGAGTGTGTTTTTTCTATGTTTAGTTGCAGTGACAATGACCGACTGGTCCCAAATGCATTATCAAACTAGGTATGCATGTAAGCTTCCAACATACACAATTTCACATTTTTCCGATTTTTAGAAACAGTGACTTTGATTTTGAGCAAACTGGTTTCACATGGAATCAAGGCCTACAGGAAGCTTACATTTTTAGTAGCAGTGACCTGGACCTTAACCCGACTGGTTCTATTTAAACTCCCCTGTTAGGTCTGCATATAAACAACCTACACACAAATCTCCTCTATCAAGACTCAAGTTATCAACCAGAAACACTTCTTATACTTTAACCCTTTGCATGCTGGGAAATTTGTCGTCTGCTAAAATGTTGTCTGCTAAATTTCTAAAATTAGCATTTTCTTTGATTTTTTTTTCAAAGAATACTATCAGAATAGCAAACAGTTTGGATCCTGATGAGACGCCACGTTCTGTGGCGTCTCATCTGGATCCAAACTGTTTGCAAAGGCCTTCAAAATCCGGTTCCAGCGCTCAAAGGGTTAAGTAACAGTGACCTTACACCTGATTAACACACACATGCACACACTATCGACCTTTCTCATTGACAGTGTCAGTGTCCTCCTTATCCTCCACCAGTTCGTTCTCGATGCCCTTCAAGGTCTTGCGGTCAAACTGCCCAAGGTTCATCAGCACAAGTTCGTCATAGGACTCGTACAGGAACAACACCTCGGCGTCTTTCTTACGCATTGCCTCCAGGTAGGGGGAGTGTTCTGCGATCTCACGACTAGAGACGAGACAAAGTTGGGACTTACTATAGTCTGAGCGTGTATTTATAGTTTCTTAATAATTTAGTTTATTTTTTAGGCATATAGCCAAGGAAAAGAAAGTGTTCTTTGATTTTATGATATAAGACTGCTTCAAAACAGGTTCACAGTTTAATTTTTGTATTTAGAATGTCCTTAACATGAGCAGGAATTCCCAACACAAAATGATGATATCATATGGCTATAAACTGTATGCGTAGAATACAACTTTGTTCTTTTCTATTGCTTAATGACATAGTTTTGAGCTTGCTAAATAGAACAAATATTAAAATTTTCTTTTCCTTTATATTTTATCAATGAAGTGCATGGTAAAATTTCAAGCAAACGTTTGCCTCTAAATTAACATTTGTATTATCTTATAGTCATTTTATTTTAAGGAACAAATTCACACAGAATTCCTACCTAGGTGCTGACAGAAAGAAGATGTTGCGTTTTCCAGCCTTCATCCTTGAACAGTAATCCTCAAGACTAGTTCTCTCCCCTGCAGGTAAATGGGACGACTCAAATCTCAGCAGCTTCGCAATTGATTCCTGAAGACAAAAAAACATTTTATCCTTTTACCTTAACTGAATTGATAACAATCTTTAGTATAGATTTAGCTTTCGGCTAAAACACGGTAATGGTGCTGATTTGCATTTGTTTATGTTATATCCATGGCACAGAAAAAACATACAAGATAGGAAATAATTTTAAAGGTCCACTACACTGGCATACACCCATCTTACTTTCCTGAAAATTTCAAGAGGCTAGTATTACCCATTCTTGAGATATACGTTGAAACATGCTCTGAAAATGGCATTTTTTTAGCGTTTTGCAGTCCCACTTGAAAAAATCTATTGATTTAAATGAGAGATGCTGTTGATATCAGCAACAAATGATGCAAACATTGGTATAATGTTACACAGACTTTTATCCAGTACGATTTGCTGCTTGATTTAATGAAAAGTAAAATACTACCAGCAGGGATTTTGTTTCAACACTAAAATTCAAACATAAACTTATTGTTATACTCCAATTATTGGTACACAATTTCAGTAAATTAAACTTGTATTAACATAAAAAATTCAGTTATGTATAAGGATAAGTACAAAACACATTCAAACTACTAGATAAGCCGGGGTTTTGGCATGAATGATAGTTCATTGGTAAATCTTTTTATTTAAAATTCTGTAGCGTCTGTAACCATTGAAAGTTTATGCGGCAATAGTTTGGAAGTTTTTCCATGCAAAAGTATAAATACTACATTAGCTTATGTGTATTCAAATGTCTAAGTTGGCTGAAATTTGTCTTGCTAAATATTATCATTATTGAAAAATACTACTTAGAAAAAGTTACAGACACTACAAAAATGTGTAAAAAAAAATGAAGGAAAAAAAATCCCTNCAATCCTTTCCATTCATTGATAAGAATCATAAGACAGTTTTTCTTCTTGGATATCTAACAAAGTCTGCTAGAACCATAGATAATGTAATTTTATTTTTAAAGCTATACTTATACATGTGTAAAACGAATAAATTTATTCCAAGCATAGCAGGAGCCAAGAAATACATAAAATATGAATATGATAACTTGGGAAAAATTGCAATTTCAACAAATAATTTAGAATCCTTTGATAGTGAATGGAAACTTTTTAATGTCATTTAATCACAAACTTAGAATTTTAAACTTGAGGATTGGTGTAGTTTCATCTCTTATTACAATTTATACATCAGTGTTCGTCTATACACACTGAAAATATCTATATCATTAAATGCACCTATTAATGTTTTTTTCTCTATGCCTTTTACATCTGTTAGTATAATTAATACATCCTTGGTTGTATATAGAAACACACTGGAAAATGTCTTTGTTTTCTTTTTCTTATTTCATTTTTTTTTTCAACACAAAATTACAAGCATTATATAGATAACATTAGATGTTTTGCATTTTTAATTTTTGGTTTGATTTGTTTATCTCTGATTGCATCACACCATTGTGTTTATGTTTTGATATTTTATATGATTTTTTTTTAAATATAATGCGGTGAAAACTTTTTTTATCAAATCTGTTTTTTGTTAAATCTGCATTATCAGAGAATAATACATAATGCAATACAGCACTGAGTGAGCACTCTAGTTATTTTTCATTGGCGTCGCACTAAAGTGCGGCGACTAGTATGTAATACGTTTTTTTTTCGCTTATGGGAGGAGAAGTTATTTTATGGATCAACGTATATATTTTTGTTGTCAGAATATCTTGCATAGTGGTGATTTTTTGTGTAAATTAGT
>VMBQ01009849.1:0-30489 GCA_007657795.1 Dreissena rostriformis | reverse complement strand
GTGTACATATTTCGGACGTGTATAGTATTCGGATAAACAGTAATACAGGCTATTACAATATACAACGACTTATATTTTTTAATATTTGGTGAGTTGACCATTTAAACCTCATTCAGAAGTACAACTGTGTTATTTTGTTTTACACTTTTATAGTTGCTACATTTCAAAAGTATGGAAATTTAGAATATAATTAGATACTTGTAAACGTCATTCTTGAAGTGTTTCAGAAAATAGGAAAAACTAAATTGTCAGTCGGAGTTCAGGTATTTAAAAAAGAATATCCGTTTCCTCCCGAGATACCATTACAATGAATATTTAGAGCTAGTTCCATGACGACTGGGTGCCATGTTTCCTTATACTCATGAAGAAACCCGTATTTGACACACTAGGTAGTGAAGAGAAGGGGATAAAACAAGGTTACAATATACTAAATAATCGAGTCATGAAGGGCTGTACTCTCTAAAAAAAACATATTTTCCTCGAAGGCATGTTTTACACTTTAAGCTGTTGTTCTGGTTTTATCGTCTGGAGATATTGCTAGGGTAAGCATAGGTGTTCACTACTAAATCCCTGAAATAGGATAAAGTTAGAGATTAAAGTAAAAATTGGCACTGAAAAAGGTTACAATCCACTAGAAAACGGCAGAAAAAAAAGAAGGTGCAAAAACAGTCGATTTTGATTTGAGTCGAATTCTTTTTTGGTTTGAAAATGATATACCTTTTTTATTGCTTAAATCGATTCAGCTAAGAATGCCCGTTAAGAAAAGGTATGGTTATGGGGGTCTCTATGTGCAAAATGTTGTATTTATTTTCGGTCAAAGTTGTCGCTTTTACATTGAAACATATAAGGAAACTATTTAGTATATTTTGACCTAAACGCAAAACAGGCCCCGTCACAAAGGATCAGTATTTTCATAAAATCACCATTTTCTGTGCGGGGTTTCGTGCGTTGTTGTAAGTTTCACGGAATAAGTGCGTTTTGTGGCGTGAATTTAACGAGAATTTCGAATTTTAAAGAAAAAACAGCTTTTTCAGTGGAAAATACAAAAAAAAGTACAGAAACTCGTCTTGAGTATCTCAAACCGCATCAATTGGTGCTGAAAGAGGCCATAAACACGTTTAAATAATAGTTTATTTCTTCGTCGACATAGCATGTACACATATTTCAGTATTTTGACTGATTTGTATTATTTAGGTGTGTGTTTTTGCTCTTGAACGCCCTTTATAAATCAAAGCACCGACAGCACAAGCCAGATGGCTTATAAGGCGTTATTATAAAATGCATTTTCAAGCATTTCTTGTTGAAAGATCGATCTGAAATTTGGCATGCACATTGAAAATAGGTAAATTATTATTCAGAAGTGCATATTTTACGCGATTTTAACAGTTCAGGGTGTCTAATAGGTTACAATATACTAAATAATCGAGTCATGAAGGGCTGTACTCTCTAAAAAAAACATCATATTTTCCTCGAAGGCATGTTTTACACTTTAGGCTGTTGTTCTGGTTTTATCGTCTGGAGATATTGCTAGGGTAAGCATAGGTGTTCACTACTAAATCCCTGAAATAGGATAAAGTAAGAGATTAAAGTACAAATTGGCACTGAAAAAGGTTACAATCCACTAGAAAACGGCAGAAAAAAAGAAGGTGCAAAAACAGTCGATTTTGATTTGAGTCGAATTCTTTTTTGGTTTGAACATGACATATCTTTTTTATTGCTTAAATCGATTCAGCTAAGCATGCCCGTTAAGAAAAGGTATGGTTATGGGGGTCTCTATGTGCAAAATGTTGTATTTATTTTCGGTCAAAGTTGTCGCTTTTACATTGAAACATATAAGGAAACTATTTAGTATATTTTGACCACAAAGTCTTATAAAGTAACTTGTTTCATCAAAGGCATATTTGCATACCATGGTTGTTTCGTTTTAATTATGCATTACACTGCACGCAATACGCTTCACAATGTCAATCATTGATTTTCCCAATCCTCACACAGAACTGCTTGGAAGCGGGAATCTGAAAATGAACAACTTAGACAAAAAGTATCTGACCTAGAGGACCAATTAAGTAAACGTGAGATAGACATCGAAGAGCTAAAAACACGGTACGTTTTGCTTTTTATCTTGGCTAAATTAAAGTGACAACTTTGTTTGACACATTCTTATAATTAGGCTTAAATTGTAAATTTGTTTTTATATTTTCTAAATATATGTTCATTGCTTTATATGTTCGTGTATATCATGTATGTTTTCCATATTAGTTAAGTTTGTATAAGGCACGGTGTGACATTAAATGAATAACGACTTATAACACATAGGTTGAGTCAATTCCCTGGAAACCGACTGACCGACAATAACCCCAACGTTGCCGACCTTAGCGACTTGAACAGACCTACGAATATTGCGGAAAGGTTCTTTGAGCTGTACGATAACGAGTGAACAGATGCGTTTGAAACACTAACAGCTAGCAATAAGATGAAAGAGAAAACAGTCATACGTGTACTATTCAATGCTGTTAAGGTATTGCACTCTCTATGTCATATTGCAGAATATTTCTGCTTCATGGCCAATATTAGACAGACACTTTACATGTACACCAATCTTTTTTGGTGTTATTATATATCAATGTTTAGATCTAATAAAGATATGTGTTCACATTAAAACAAATCCTGTCTCCTGATAATGCTTCTGGAGTTTATATATATCTATATTTAATCTGACTGATTACAAGTAATTGCGTTTCTAACAAATCATTAATTGCAGAGCATTTACGCAATTTGTTGCAAGCAGTCCATCGATGATTACAATCGTTTGCAATCTGTTGCTGCTGAATTTGCGGGCTTTTCTTCCGAAGAGGTAATTTTATTCTTGTACGAACTACACAATAGACACTAAATTTGCGGGCGTTGCTTCTTATCCTTAAAAAAGAGTCATACATTTAAGGGTATCACGTTTAAACGTTTAAACGGTCGCGTTTCGTGTTTTGCTCAAAAACGACTAGCCGTACGAATGATACCTTGTTGCTAATCATTTATTATAACAAATGAATACTTTCGTATCATGTTTGTTATTATTGCTAATCAACATATTTCTAATCAATGTGTGCACGTTATTGTAACATAGTTTGTTCAAGTTTTTGCACTCTAATACTACATTTTGAATTTCTGTTTATTCATCGCATATTTTCTAATGCCATGGTATTCTTCATCCACAATCAAAGTTTAAGAAAAAAATACGGAATAATTAAGGATTCTCAGTCATACAAAGTTGAAAACCATCATTCCTTTTGCTAAATTTACTGTTATGAATCTAAATATTTATAAAGCAAGGCGTATTTGGTATATATTTATACGTACATGCCTTCCTTAAATATACGTTCATTATAGCAAATGAGGTGTAACAAGTTGAATGAAGAAAATATAAGCGCACACGTGCTGTAATCTTGCCTCAGAAACCCAGACAAAATACCGATCACTAGTCGTTAAGTCATTTTAAAATTAATTTCTCAAACTATCAACGGAAGAAAAAAAATACAAAGTCTAAGCAAAGAAATTTTCTCTGTGTATCCTTGCTCGAAAAATAGAAAAATATTTTTTGTTTCAAACGCGTGGCGGCGGTGACTGAGAAACAAATCAGTATTTTTTAGACCAAATAGTAATAATGTGTGCAGAAATAATTAGTAGGTCATAGTGTTTAATAGTCTGTTCACTTCAAATCATGAATCCAACATCTTTTAGACAGAAAGGCAAAGCGATTTATGTTTTTGCAACTGTTTATCATACTGAGTCCCGCTCCAGTTATATTAAAATGTCGCAATCAACAGCTACCACATCTCTGCGTCAAGAGAAAATTAAAAAGGAGCTACATCCTATGTATCACGCAGTTTGCAAAAACGTCCCCTCCGCTACACAGCTGTTCGGAGACACGTTGGACGAAGACTAAAAATCTTTGAAGCAAACGACGCAGCCAATCACCAAGCAGCTTTTTTTAGGCAAGCGGCCGGGTTTTCCGGCCCGAACACCAGCAGCATGGACGCCATACATGTCAGCGACCAACAAAGGCAAGCAGAAACGGGGACGACCACATTTCCGCGTACAAAACAGGAACCACAACAACAGATATGTGCACAAACCGGAAAACAGGAATCCATAACAAAACATGTAAGTCATGCCATACGCCATAATTACCATTCATTAATCAACACAGTGGGGAATTTTAAAGCGGGAAAGACTGCACATGCTTTAAGAGAATGGAGCAAAATAACCACAGATAGGTGGATTCTAGATACAATCTGCGGTTACAGAGTACAATTATCTAATATTCCGTCTCAATACAATCCACCTACACCTTACAATTTCAATAAGGAACAAATTAAAAAAATTCGTACGGAAATCAAACGATTTTTGGACCAAAATATTATAGAAATAGAAACAGATTATAACCATGGACAATACATTTCAAATATTTTTTCAAGACCAAAAGCAGACGGGCGTGTGAGAATAACTTAAAATTTAAAATCGTTCAATGCACAATATGTTAACAAAGTTCATTTTAAAATGGAAACGCTACAGTTAGTGATAACTGCAATGCGACCGAATTGTTATTTTGGATCTGTTGACATCGCGGATGCTTTTTATACAATCCCCATTCACAATGAGGACAAGAATTGTTTCGGTTTTATTTTGGCAATGTTAAGTATCAATTCACGGCACTAGTTATGGGTAATGCTAAAAGTTCGTTAGTGTTCACAAAGCTCCTAAAGCCCATTTTTGCTACACTCAGAGCGAAAGGTCACATTAGCTCTATATACATTGACGACACATGTCTCCAAGGCGATTCCATCCAGTCTTGTCAAGAAAACATAACGGAAACAGTAAATTTACTAGACGCCTTAGGTTTCACTATCTATATTAAAAAATCCGTTCTAGTACCGACACAGAAAATAGTATTTTTAAGATTCCACCTGTGATCTCAATCAATGACCGTTAGATTAACAGGAAACACGTGCGATGACATAGTGCACCTGTGTAAGACGATTTTTAACTGCCGGAGAATAACCATACACAAATTATCTCAAATTATCGGGAAACTCGTGGCCGCACAGCCAGCGGTAACGCACGCGCCGCTATACATTAGGCCTCTTGAGAAAGACGCCGCTCTTCGGACCCACAAAGGAAACTTTAATAGTTTCATTACGGTCAATAAATCACTCGTCGACAGTCTTAATTGGTGGTTAGCACACGTTCACCTATGTGTAAAGAGCATTCTCATACCCGAACCAGATGCCGTTTTGTACACCGACTCTTCCAGTTATATGTGGGGGGCATTCGACACAACAAATAATAATAACACAAACGGTTATTGGTCAGCGGATGAACATAATGCGCATATTAATGTCCTTGAACTTAAAGCATGCCGACTAGCATTAACGTCGCTATTAAAACACAAAGAAAATATTAATATACAGGTCTATATGGACAATACAACTAGTGTATCGTACATCAATAAATACGGTGGTAAGATCGCGTCGCTAAATGCCATAGCAAGAGACATTTGGTTTTGGTGCATTCAAAAGGGCATTTCATTATCTGCTCACCATGTGTGTGGTACGTTAAACAGTACGGCAGACAAATTAAGCAGAACGGGAAATGAAGATATAGAATGGACAATATCGGACGAAACGTTTTCGGCCATACAACAGTCTTTCCCATCACTTTCAATCGATTTTTTCGCATCTAAATTAAATGCAAAATTAAATACATATGTGTCAAGGTCGCCTGATCCACAGGCGTATTGTACTGATGCTTTCTCATTTCCGTGGCTCGATGAACAGTATTACGCATTTCCACCTTTCAGTCTGATCGCACGGGTGCTGCACAAAGTGGACAAAGACAAAACCAACATCATGTGCCTAATCGCGCCATTGTGGCCAGGACAGACATGGTGGCCGATCTTGCTACGGCTAATCGTTGCACCATGTCTCCTGTTACCATGCCCACAAAAAATCCTTCAACTCAGACATCGAACGGGAGCCACTCATCCGTTAAAGAGGATGAGGTTGGCGCTTTTTCCTATATCAGGAAAACCCTGGAAAGTAAAGGAATTCCGAAACAAACTGCAACAATCATCATTGAATCCTGGCGACAAACAACACGAAAACGATATGACAGTTATATTACAAAATGTATTCATTTCTGCCATGGGAAGGATGATCCCCTTAAACTAAATATAAAAACAGTGTTAAATTTTCTAACGGAAATGTTCACTAGGGGCGTAGAATATAGTGCGATTGGAACAGCGCGATCAGCAATTAGTTCTTTTGTTAAAATCATGTCCGGTCATGATATAAGTCAAAACGTTCTTGTAAGTAAGTTTATGAAAGGCGTTTTCAACTCTATGCCCTCATTACCTAAATACAACACAATATGGGATGTCCGGAAAGTACTGAACTTCCTTACACAAATGAAAACACCTAGTTTGTTTCTATTGTCTGGTAAACTAAGTATGCTATTTCGTTTACTTACTGCACAACGATGTCAAACTCTTCACTCCATTTGCATTGAAGACATCATATTACAAGACAATATGGTGATAATAAGAACACCGCATATACAAAAACACTCCGGACCAGGACACAATCAATCACCGTTTATATTGAAAAGATACACCCTGACATTCGGGTATGCATCGTTACCACACTAACAGATTATATAGAAAGAACTAAAGGTCTGCGAACATCAGACAAACTTCTAATTTCTACAATAAAGCCGCACGGAGCTGCCTCCAAGCAAACCATCAGCCGCTGGATACGTAATATTATGCTAAAAGCAGGCATATCTAATCAGTTTAAGCCACACAGTACACATGTGGCGGCCTCGTCGATGGCAAAGGCATGCGGGATACCGATAGACACAATAGTTAAGTCAGCGGGGTGGAGCAATGCTCGAACGTTCGCTAAATATTATGATAAAAGTGTAGACACTGATGAGAATACGAGTAGCTCGTTGCAGACAATATTAAGTGTTACTAATAGCGAAGATTTATATTGACTATTTTTCTTCCAAAAAGTGTTTATATTGACACCATAATGAACACTTATATTACATGTCTGGTTTGTTGGTTTATATGTCTGTACTTGTATTTTATTTTGTATATCATGATACTGTGTCTCCACATATATTGATACGATGAAGCCACTTGAGCTGTGTAAATAAATACGCGTGTAAAGACAAATGTTGTCTTCGCAGTAATAACGATTAATATGCCCCTAGGGCTATACGTATACAATAGTATACATTAACATAATAAAAATAACTCAAACGAAGAAATCTGATATGTTCTAAAATTCACTCTAAAGTCTCTGTGGTGCCCATTAGGGAGCTATGAGTGGGATGAAATTGAATGATTAAGCGAAACTTACATGTAAGTTGAAGGTTGATCACAATTTCATACCACTCAAGCTCCCTAAGGGCTCACACACCCACCCAATACCTCCCAACGTAATAAATCGAATTTTGAAAACATCGTTTTTTTCCACTTTCCAACACTCTAAACTATGACCGCACTGGCTGGTGGTGGATGCGCCTCTCTCTGTGTGAGCCCTTATGGAGCTTGAGTGGTATGAAATTGTGATCAACCTTCAACTTACATGTAAGTTTCGCTTAATTATTCAATCAAATACCAATTTGACGGTTTATACTGCATACAGATCAATTAGTTACACGTTATTGAAAACATGTATTTGCAGTTTCCTTTCACTTATAAATCGTCGCTGAAAGTGCTTAAGGATAGTAGAAAGCACAATTATGCACATTTCTTGGATCACCTTAAACAGGTATACATTTGACTCAATTTACGTTCTTGTATTTCGTTAGAGCACGATGTATTGCAAAACTATAATACCCATTACTATATGTTCTGTAAATATTATTCGCATTTTTGTAAATGTATGACGCCAAAAAAAGAGAGCAAATTCGAATATAATACTCGGAATACGAAGAAATAAAGAATGTATTTGTATGCATTCTTTCTTGTGCCAAGTCTTCTATTTAATTTTCCTTTTAAATGTATATATGTTTAACAAAAGTCATATTCAAAAGGCTTAGTTATGATTGCTGCATGTAATTTAAACATATATACGTTCGTGTATATTCCAGAAAATCTACAAAGAACTAGGCGCTTCAATACAAAAATCTATTATTTATTCCAAAGAATTTAAGGCTTATTTAACGGTAGCAGCAGAGCTTTGTTTGAAAATGTGTATCCAAGATCCAGATCCGCCAGTTGTCATGGTGACCAAAATTCGCAGAACGGATGCATATGACAAAACACTATTTCGTCTTTACAAGAGGAAAGGCGTTCGTTATTTATACCTCGTATGGCCTGCTTTACTCTTGCACAAAGACGGTGGGATTTTGTTGCAAGGTGTTGCACAACCAAAAAAATCTCCATTTCAATCATGAATTTAAATTATATTTTTGAAGCATGGAAAGACTACATGTACAAGTAATGTTACGAACTTTGGAGAATTACGCAAGCGTAACCGAACAAAGTTTATTTAAACGTTGTTTGTCCTGTTAAGTTTTAATATGGTGTGCATTCTGTCTTTGTCCTGTTTAGTTTTATTGTGGTGTGCTTTTTCTGAAATGTATACGCCGTTATAGTAAAAAACCGCATTCTTAGAGACAAAATCTGTTCTTACTTACAATATAAAGATGATAGTGCTTGGAATAATGGAATAATAATACACTTTATAATCAAATTATGATAAGAGACATACATTGATTTAGCAGTGTAAATAATTGTTACATTCATTATGTAGAATTGTATATCAAGTTTTCCGATACTCGCATAAACAATAAAGTTTAGAATTTTAATACGTTTTAAAGTTATAAACCTGTTCACTGAAAAGTCATGTCGAGCAGACCATATTAACATATATAAGTTTTCTGCGCGTTGTGTCGTATCAAGGCACAACATATTTAATACAAAAGGATGCGGTTCAATGCCTTTTCACCGAGTCTTGTATTCACGTGCGAATATAGAAATGCTGAAAAGAAACATTACGCACCGTTTATATTATCGATGATGCAATTGACATACAGGCACTTAATTCGGATATTGACGGGTCACACTCCCTCGACAGTAGTGAAATACGAAAGAGAGCGAATATAACCCATACAATCAAGAGAGAACTGCGGTCGTTGTTTAAGGTACGATTTATTGTGTGGACGATTCGAGTTCAACGCACGCGATTATTCCAAAACAAGAACGAGGGAGAACACAGCTTAACACAAATTATCAAACTAGTACGGGGTCTTGACTCAACAAAAAGATTTAAATGATACTTTAACTACTGATGATTTGCGAATATGTAGTATAAGTATGTGACGTCTGTATGCATATACGGTAACTAGTTTACATGAATTTATTATTTATTACCAAACTATTTTTATTTAACTAAATATGACACTGTGTTTATTTGCAAGTAGCGGCAAGGTAAGAATATAAAGAGTTTTAAATAAAAAACAAATGTGCCTGCTTTGTTCAACTAATAGAGATAAAACACAAAATTCTGTAAAACGATATAGTATAGTTTATATGGTTCACCCGTCCTAGATCTTTTATTGTCAACAAAAATACTAAATAAATGGGACTTAAACGATAAACAATATTTCCTTTTTTGATGTGTATGATTTGTGATGATAAGAAACCAAGGTGATATGGGAGGCACCAACTATCCACTGCAAATGTCTGTTATTTGGGAATGCATGGATGACCAATGTCGACTGATATGCTGTGCGGTTTCTAAAGACTATCAAAATAAGAAGCAGATAATGTTCACTACAGCAACTACGACTCGTACATTTACATATAAATTGTTCCTCAAAATCCACACAAAAAAGAGCATAATACATTACTCCATGTTGAGCAGTATCTCCCTGTCGTGGAACCGTACAGACGAGAACCCCCGTTGCTACGGTTATCATTAAGTGATATAAAACGGACGATACAATTACGATCGTTATTTAAAGCAAAATATATTGTCGAAAACGAGCTTCACAATGTTAATGCTTTGTCCAATGCTATCTATGCTACTCAGACCGATTCCGAAGCCACGAATGGCTGCATCAAATATACATTGAGTGTTTATTTGTATTCAATCACGTAGGATACAAATGCTAAATGCATATTTCAAATAACAACATACTTGAATGAATGAACCAAAGTAAGAGACAACATTTATAACTCAGATCACAAATCAATAAATATGTCACGTGGGCTCAAATTAAGATAAAGACATGTTCACGAACATTCGTTATTGCTTACCTATTTATGTTTAGTTTGAATTAATATTAAAACTTATAATATAACAGCGTGTTTTTGAGCTGGTGGTCTTATTCGTTTTATAAACTATTCGTATTCTTACTTGTTGAACGTTCTCTGTAAATAAACTGCTGTTTTATGTTGTGAATTTGACCCTTCATGGCACTGTGCATGTGTTAAAGGTCACTTTTGGACATACTCTGAAATCAAAATGCTGGTTTTCATTAGGAATTTGTCCCGTAATGTCACTATGGGTTAAAGGTCACTAAAGGTAAATATGTCATTTGCCGTATCATTAATGGGTCAAATTTGGAATCACAATGTTAGCATCACAAGTACAGACTCTTGTGTACCATTATGGAATGTCGGGAATAAAAGCCCACTAACAGCCCATCATACGGTCCATATGATGGATAAAATGATGGGCTTGTAGTGATCTTTTGCCCAACAATTCATCCTTACTTAAAATCTTACTTCTAAGCCATTTACCGCTCTCAATATATTTTCTCTCAGCAATTACTGCTCACTCAAGTCGATATACAAATCACAATTTATGGCTGAGTCGAACTGAGATGACATTACTTATCAGCTAATCATTGACCTCGAATATTGGTATTGCTTATAAAGCACGGTGTATTTCTTCGTTCATATTGTTAACTTGATATAACGGTTTACAGAGTTTAAATATTGACATATTCAAATCAGTATTTACTCAAGAGACGGACTTCATCGTTAAATAGGTAATTATTATTTGTTTTACGTAGTAAACTTATTTCGACTGCTGATGATTAATTTAAACATGTTATAAAATGTTAAAAATATACAAATGTTCCTTTAGCCGTTTGAGTCTGTTTGTTAAATATCCCAAATCGAAAGTGGTGCTCATATGAAGCGAACGTAAGTTAACTCAATAAATATGTTTACATTTTACAAATATTTTAAGCCAATAACTGCATTAACTGTATACATATTATCAAGCTGGTGCTGCATAATCGTAACTATTTAGTACGGAAGTTAATAATATGTGTAAAGAACTGTCAGGGACATTATGCATTTTCCTCAATATAAACCAAAGTTTTGAGGTATAGATATGGCCATATTAAGAAAGCAAGCTATTGTTTCTAATATAGAGAAATGTAAAGCAGGATAACAGTTTACTTTAACATTTAACCCATGGCTCTGTTATCTTTAAAAAAAAACGGCACTCATGGTTACGTAAAACTTAATATTTCGATAAGTGTCGTTGTACAAACTGGACCAATATAAAGTACATTGCATCGTCGGATTGTGTTTACTGCCATGCAATAAATATTGAACCAGTGTTCGAAGTCAACAAACTCGTGAAGTAAGAACATGAAAAAAATATGTGGTTTTTGTTTTATTGCCATTAATAAAGTACACGGAAATGTTTAAACAATCGACACACAGCAAATTTACCTGTAAAATGGATGCTGTTTGTATGAAGATGTATATCAATCAGTGTTGGACATTTCAAGAGTAATTTATAATCGAGATACAATAGTCCTATTTGTCAATTTTAACCAATTGAAATCTATTTGTAAACAAACGTATATTGTGTTGTCTATGTATGATAAATTTAATTATTAACATTGTGTTTTATTAACAAAGGAATGAAGCTATGTTTTAACTAAACGCCATTAACAAATAATACTTAAGCACTCATTTAAAATGGATTGAATATGAGCTTTGAGCTTATGCCGTCAGACATAAGGCCAACTTATAAAACATGACATGTTTGTTTACAAAGTGAAACAAGAACTCACCACACTTTATTTTTGTTACCAGGCGTATGATAAGAAACTTAAATATGAGTAAGACTTGAACGTTTGTAAAATTAAAGAATTAATTAAAACGTTGAGGCGCAATTCGAAACAGTATGAGCACTGCGCACTTTCTATACATCCATATGTATGACAAATTTTGAAGATCCATTAAAATATTCTTAACAAAAATATGTACGGAAAGCAAAACAAACCATGTAATGTGTACTAAACTGCTTGCATGTTCAGTATGTTTTTCTCTATAAGGATGGGATTTGTGTCATCGAAAGTCAAACATGATCCAAAGAATACCCCTGTGACGAGAATCGCTGGAAACGCAACACAAATGGCAACGGTTGAAATTGCCTCACGACGTGGTGAGCAAGATATCAAATTAAGAGAGCCTGAAATGAAATCTAAAGAATGCGGACACGAACAACAAACGCATGGGAAGCCCCTAAGGGTTCAGAAAAATGAACAGGTACTGTTGAACGTCTACATTTTGTTGTTAAACTTTACACGCACACAAATTAAAATTTAATAAAGATAGATGCCAATCATAAAAATACTTGCTACAAAAACTTCGGAAAAGTTAACGGTTTTATTTGTTTTAACAGATATTGCAAAAAACAACACTCAGACAAAAATATATTTTTATTATGTCCCTGGTGTATTTGTGTGCTTAAACTAATTATAGCTAAACATTCATTTTAACTCTCTATTCATTATAAAAGTGTGTTTTTGTACATGTAATTGGCACATATGTTAATTTTATTAGTTATCTGAACTTCAAGTGTTACCTTGACCTTGAACATACACATGTCACGTTATCTAATGTGGGTTAACATTAATTATGTGAATGTGCTATAATGTCCTGTTCCGGACACGAACTTTTTCCCGTATGTTCACTATATATAAACCATTTGAACGTAATAAGTGACCATGGTCTTGGACATGTGGACCTTACACGTTCGCGACACATCGTCATGATGGTGAACGTAAGTCCAATTGAACTCCATTCACTCATTGATAAAGACGTTATACACAGGACAGACACGAATTGACCTTTGAACGTCATGTGTGACATTATCTATAAACTTACGATATTAATTTATGCTAGAGACACAACGTCCCAGAAAATATAATTGTTTGGGCAAATTTGTTTCGAAATCTGATTTTCCATAATATACTTTTAAGCCGGACACAAAATGTGTTTTCACTGTTTCCCTTTAACGAGAATACACAAAAGTGTCCAGTGTGACCTTGACCTGTAAGCGAACAACATGGCCGATGCGCGCGACATATTGTCTGGATAATACATATGTAGAACTAAATAAAATCATGCACAATTAAGTTAAGGATGGGACAAGGACATGCACTTTAACAATATCCGTATATGGAACATGCAAACAACTTCAATTGTCGATTTTGACCTTTTCCTTTAAGAGATTGAAATAGTTCTGAACGCGACACATCGTCTTGACATGATGATCATTTATGTCAATCCCATCATGCTCATGATTTTTTTGGCCGGCTACGAATATATTATTTGATGTACATGTTACATGTACTTTCAATATAATTATATCGATATCAGGAATATGCACTAACTTCAAGCGTCTACTGTTACCTTTATCTTTTATCGAACGACATGGTTCTGCGTGCGATATGTAATTTTAATATGATGATCATTTTTACCGTTTGTTTGAAATCCAATTATGCACATGGTGATTATGGTGGACACGAAATTTATATAGACGAATTAAATTTGTAATGTGACATTTAGGTGGACGATAGGGCTGACAGTTTTATAATTATTTTTATTAACACGTGGTTATTCCTGATCCGAAAAAGATGCAGCCAGCGAGTATGGCAAAACAACTGATACGGCGGATGAGTGTGTAGCGGTCATGCTATGACCTTACAAAATGATTATTTTGTCCAAAGGCATAAATAATACATTCATGATAAAACTGGCTTCTTACTAAATAACACATGAATTATAGAACACATTTTTAATATGGATTGTCAGCGTAAAACATTTTGTATTTGCACAAGTGACCTAGTTCTAGCGACTCAGTTTCGAACTCGACCGAGTTATCATTGAGTAATTTTTCTAAGCGAGTTCAATGACAATTGATAAATAAAGGTGACGTATAGTATTCAGAAGGTACATTGTGACGACGGACATCGAGTGACGCACTTCGGACAACGAACTACGGACAAAGGATGATCACAAAAGCTCGCCATGCGCACGTTGTGAACCGGTGAGCTAAAAAGTGAACATTCTGTGATTGTTAATATTGTATAATTTAATTGTTTCTTAAATCGTTATTACATTTATGATGTTTTATATTTGTAAGACTTTTTCTGTGATTTTTATCGAGGATTTGCTGTAATGTTTTTCGTTTCAGCTGCCTAAACCAAAGAGTCTTCCTACCAAAAAATACGGTACGATAGCTAAACCTGACTAAGAAAAACAACAACATATAAACAAATATATAAAAGTGGAAATTCATAAAAAGTAGTGGTATTTCTTTATTTAAGTATGTATCATTACTAATTAGTAAAGGAATTTTATCACAGTCATATTTGAGCAGTTATATAGGAGTTTACATATGAAAAATGCTGCCAATAAATCATAAAATTACTATTATTTATGTTGGGAAAAATAAAACGATTAAAAGTGCAGTTGTTATAACTTAACAATGTGTCCTTACTTTTATAACCAGTGAACCGACAAGAGGCACCAGTTTGGGAAAACAGGTAAGATGCTGGTAATGTGTTTGCTTCGTCGTGTGTCTAACATAAAGTTTTGGGTCGGATAAGTGACGCAATATGCTATAAAATATAGTATCGTAGTTTATTTGTGATTACATGTTACACACCTGTTTGCATCTTGTTAAATTACACACACATTTATAATCAGTAGCTGGAGAACATAAAATTCGCAATAGCGATAATGGAGTTGCTTTAAAAACACGGTTGATGTTTTATTGTAGACATACATTCGAAGAAGAACAAAGTCAAGCTCGCGCTATTCCATGTCAAATACTCGTGTCCTCAGTACGTGCAGTCAACATGGACTACGATCCAACAGAGGAGCTTGAGAAGGTACCAAACCGAACTGTTATACACTAATTACGTATTTAGTCATGGTGCTTTTAGCGTCGGTCTGTAATTTATTTAACAGTTTCTCAGGAATTCGTGAGTTTGGTAATGCCAGTATGTTCAAGTTATGTGTTTTAAATTATCTACATGTTGTATGGCACAAAAGGGCAATGAGAATTATTATAAATGCTTAACTGAAAAATGTAGCGCACAGGTAAACTTCTCCAGACCTCTGGTTTGGGGCTACTTTTGATTACGCATTAATTGAACAAACGTATTAGAGGACCACTATACGAGATTAATTACTAATATTAACACAACTGGGTCTTGTCATTTCAGAGTAATTATTTTGGCAAACATGTATATATAAATCATATTTCTCCTGGGCGAGTTCAGTTTTCACCCCAGAGGTATGATTTGACCAAATTGTGTAGAGGACCACTATCTTATGTTGCGAACTAAATATCAAAGATCTGTGCTGGGTTATTTCAGGAACTTGTAAACGTTATTTTGCTATATTATGTTCATACTATAAATTTGACACCTGGGGCGTAATCAGTTTTGACCTCAGAGGTATAGTTTGAATCAACTTCTCTGGGGACCTTTGGATGAAACCACATGTCAAATACGAAAACCATGGAATTTACGGTCTCAGAAAAGAAGATGTTTTAAGGTATTTCCTAAATATTTCCAATTAACACTGATTACGCAAAACTTACAATTTTTATATTGTCGCGATTATTAATCAACAGATTTCGTCTATATTTGCAATAAAATCAAATACATCATATTTAAACATCTCAAGGGAAATTTATTTGAATGGATCCAAGATGAAATGAGAAAGAGAGCTTTAACTCTAAAATACAACAAAAAGTCACAAATAGACTCAATCTACAAAATCAACTTCACTTAAAATCATTAAGCAGTAAATCTCGTTCGAACAAACCTTAAATACGTATCTTTTCCTTGTCGCTCAGTATTATTTCCATCAACTCACTGCTTTGAAGATAGTGTACACATTAATTTAATCGAGAACCTATTATATCAGCCGATTTAAAAGTCGTTCATTTCCGAATACGGATCCATGTAAGTTCACACTGGCTACCCAAGGAGAATTCCTATGAAGTTTTGTCAAATGTTTTCCCTCGGTACAGGAGGAGTTGTAGTTTAAAGAAAAAGCTCACGGAATCACGGAATCACGGACGCACGCACTGACGCACGCATGGTATCTAACTAGCTCTCTATGAGCGCGGTGTGTTCAGATGAGCTTAAAATACAGAGACAATGTTGATTTATTTTATATCTGAATGTAAATTATGTTGGAATATTGATAACATGTAATTTCAGTGGAATATTGATAACATGTAATTTCAGGAGAGCACAGGACAAGACAAACATAGTTATCAGATTCAAAGAAAACGAAAAAAGAAAAAGTAAGTTCTTCTTTATGCAATATTATTTTGTTTTGTTACTTCAAATATTAAAATGCTTAATGTATATTCTTCTAAATAGCCCAAGACTCAGTACGGTGCATATACTGAACCTGAATGCATATACATACCCGAAACCTTAAATAAAGACTTGAATACATTATATGTTCATAATAAGAATCGATTTAACTACATAAGGGAGACGAAAAAGTTCAAAGCAACAAACAAAACTCGAGTTATCATAATTTGGAACAACAGAACACATAATTAAAATAATATTTGAGCCTTGAAAAGTATTGTTTTTAAAGGGAAATTGGAATAATACATGTTTTTACAGTAACAGCCTGAGATCGACATCCCAAAACGAATCCAAACGTAAGGAGCTGGATCTACAGGATCATGTTGACAGCCTTGGACAAGCAAATCAGTTAAGGTACATATTTCTGGCCAATAATATCCTGATCATATTTTTAGTTACCTCGTGATGCTTGTGCAATCCCCCAAGAAAGCGAAACGTACTGTTAAAACCGGGCATGAAGACAGCCTTGGGGAAGCGATACTTCCTCTTATTTTATGTCAATTATATCATGAAAAACAACGGGACGATAAATAACTGATGTTATATTACGTAGTAACATACTCATACTTCTTTTGTTAAAATATAATGAAAATAAATAATGCGTTTTTCTTTCTCTTGAGTAAGACATGGTAGACAGCATTTACACAACTATACATTATTAATTTTAAGAATGAAATATTTTTAAGAAGTTCATTCAAAAGAAAGAATATTAACTTATATAATAATATTATAGCTTACATCGTTATGTTATTTAAGTTATGTTATGAAGATTATTTAAAAAAAAAAAAAAAGCGAGCCCATTTAATAGTATAGTTTGTCGAGCCGATAAATCAGTATAATGCCCGCTCAGCTCTAGTGATGTGTTACCCTTGTAACAAATTTAATTATGCAATTATTATCCGAGTTTTCATCTGGTCGATTTTCCAGTCTGTCAGATTAAATATCTTTCTAACTTAAAAATGCCTTATTTGTGGGTATGATATAGTATCTTTTTAATTATAAAATGCAAGTGATAAATATGCGGTATAATACTAGAAATAGAAAAGCCACTGAGACCTCCTCGCAATATAGTGACCTCCTAGTCAGTCAGCAAACGTTATCGGATTTCATCTTTTGAAAACGGTTCGATCAACGCTGTTGGGTTGACTTGTCGGTCTCTATAATGCTAGGTGGCCCTGAGTGGTCTCTACTTTTTCTTATTTATAAGGATCACTCCGGAACAAGAGGAAAATCAAAAAGCAGATCGGACAATGACTGAGCTCCTGAAACAGTTGGAAATTCGTGACGTAGAAATCAACGAAGTGAAACAACGGTTACTAACAAGATATTTTGTAAATATTAGTAATGCATATAATTATCAATTTAACCACATAAGTTAAAAATATTTGTTTTTATATACACGGTTATATTCCGTTTTATTGCAATTGGTAAAACTAATATTATTTACAGATTGTATACGAAGAAGAACAAAATAAAAACCCTCCAAGTGGAATATAAAAAGGCAGATCAAAAAGTGACTGAGCTACAGACACAGTTGAAAATTCGTGATGAAGAAATCTACGAAGTGAAACGACGGTAACTAAAGGAACATTTTTTAAAATAAAAGTTATGACGAATTGTGAATTATAGCAAAAAATCGACAGGTAACATGTATTGAACATACCTGTTGTATTGGACATGTTTTGTCACTTTGTTAACATGTTTTCTGAATTTCCAACCCAGTTTTTGACGATTTGAATGGAAACAAATGACTTATTTATGGCCTTGTGCAAATCGTTATTAAGAAAGTTAAACAGTTTCCTAAGTTATATTATTTTGCCTGACAAGATCTATATCATCGTTTTTCCCGAAGGACAAACATACAGGATATTAACATAAACAATGAATGTTATATCAAAAACTGTAGATTAAATACTTTATTGTCATGAGAGAAATAATAAAAAGTACATACCGATATAACATAGTTCAAAACCAAAGGTTGAAAAATCGGGATTAAGAAATCTAAGAAAAGAAAAGAAACCGTACAATAGAGTGTCTTGTTAAAAACAAAAGCAAACCCAGTTCATATCAGCTTTAATTCAATTATGTATGTTACTAATATTAAAATAACAAGGAACGTCTTGAATCAATGTTCAATTAAAGTTATATTATATACAGATTGAAAAAGGAGATAACGAAAATTAAAAAATTCCAAGAACAATTGAAGAACAGTCGACAAGAAATCGAAATTTTGACGTCGAGGTATATGTTTTTGTTCATGTATTTTAAAAAATAGTAACGCAGTTTTCTTCATCATATTTTTTTCTTTTGACAACAAAACTAATTGTGTCCTTTTGGAAATTAATTGTAAAAAATAACAAACAGGATACCCCGTCAAGTTATGACGACGACAAACAAAACTAACCAAAAGCTACGAGAAGAATTGCAACATCGTGATCAAGAAATCGAAGAACTGAAGATAAGGTATGGACGTTGATGTTTAGCTTGTTTATCTCGACAAGAATTCAATTTAACAAATCTAACTTGGATTAATATTGTCACGCAATCTATCAATCAAATGTCTTGCAATTTCCATAGGTTAAGCAAAGGAATGGCCACTCGACTGACCGATAACAACCCCAACATTGCCGACCTCAGTGATATGAACAGACCCACCAAGATCGCAGAAAGGTTCTCAGAGCTTTACGATAACCAGTGGACCAATGCATTTGAAACGCTTACTGACGAATATGAAATCGGAGAGGAGCAAGCGATCAAATGCCTTTTTGACACAGTCAAGGTGCACATCTATACCTCTATTATTGTTTAAACATGGTATCTCTTATACTGGTCTACAGAAACATACATGTTTGTTAATATCTCACTGGTATATATGTTCAGAAACTAAATATTGCGCAAACTGAAGCAGTATGTCCCACTTCAGAAAGTAAAAATACGTAAACTTTGCTAAGTGCTAACTCATTATTCAAACTATCGTAACAAAAAAGATATTCGTCTTCTAAAAGTTTATTTTGCGAAACTATGCTTTCCAACCATACGTATCTTTTAGACAATCTATGAAACATGCTGCATGCTGTCTCACGATGATTGGAACAATCTACGATCTGTTAGCGCCTCATTTGCAGGATACGACCCAGAAAACGTAGAATATGCATTAATTCTGTTTTAAGTTTTACATTTCAATTGAAAGCCAATAAAAACGTCGTTTTGTTATTTATAATGCATTATTTACGCATGGACCAACTGTTTATATTTTCTATAATTTCAGTTACCAGACGACCATTTACTATCTCTTAAGGTGTTCAAAGAGAGCAGGAAGAAGAACTTCAAACCTCTTTTATATGAATTGAAATCGGTATAATAATTATGTATTTATTATATTAATATATATTCTTGCGTGAACGTGGTAATTGTTCATACAAGAAGGTTTACAGTACTTTTTAAATATATGAACTGGTTAAACATGCATTTTTAACAATATACCATCATCAATGTTTTTTATAAGTATCATCATTTTCAAATTCGACAACTGGTAAAAATACATTGTTTCTATCATTATCCGCCATAACACCAACAAACATTTGCAGAAAGTGCACATTGCGTTGGACACGGTTTTACCAACCACTGCAGTTCTTTCCGAGGACAATTTCGATGAATATTTATCTTTGGCTACAGAGCTTTGTTGGTTGATGTGCATCCAAGACCCACCGGTTGTCATGGTAACAGATTGCCGTCCTGGTGACAGATTTGACAAAACACTGTTTCGTGAATATCGCACAAATGGCAAATATTATTCTTTTTGTGTTTGGCCAGCCGTTCTTTTGCACAAGGGCGGTGGTGTTTTGTACAAGGGGGTTGCACAACCGAAGGATGCAAATGAACAACTTGGGTTGTAGAAAATGTATGAACAAAGCTTGCAAACTTACAAAACATATATCTGGTTGTTTGATAACTGTCAGAAGCTAAACGAAGGAAAGCAACGCTTTTGAAACAATCAGATCATGTACTCTAAAGATTTCTTGGAAAAAAGCATTATTTTTTATTTCAAAGCTAGTTTCAATGCATTTACATTCATTTGCCATTACCTATTTTTTTGCTATATTACGTATATACGGATATTGTAACATAAACCATGTTAGGTATAATTTATATAAAAAAAGACGGATATTGTTACATAAACTATGTTAGGTATCATTTATAATAAAAGACCCATAAATTTGTATGCTTATCAAAGCATTCGAATACATTATTTTTGTTATAAAACTTCAACAAAGGCGAGGATCGGATTTGGAAACAACAAGAAAAGTGATGCCACGTCTGCTGTAATAATGATGTCGACCTTTCAGAGCATGTTTCGCTGAGGATGCCATATGCCGGCTTAACAACTTAGTACCATTTTTGCGATGCTGATTTGACAGAGATTTGGTATCGACAAAAGACCATACAAAATGTTATGAGGTCACATGTTGTTGCCTTTGTGGGACCTAACAGTCCTGTCACGGTAAACTTTGCAAAAATGACACACTGTCCCATGTGACTGCGTTCGTTGATAAATTGACCAATTATCGTGGAAGCATAGAGCCCATAAATGTGCAGTTGTATTTTCTGTATTAAAACCGTTGTACATACAATATAATTTTAGAAATTTAAGTTGACATTATTTTTAATGAACGTAAATTATATAAAATTTGTTATTTTTTTTTTAGAAATGTAGTTAGGTGTATTTTCAAAACAATTGTCGTTTAAGGAAATTGCTCGACTCTGCTTACTATATCTCTGAAATTAATCAAAATTATTAAGAGTATGGTAGAGACACAAATAAGTAACAGTGTGTGTATTTGTTCTGAAATTCAATAGTCGGTTTCCTTCTAGAACTACTGTATACCCATACATGGAAAAAAATCACAAGGAAACGAAATTTCATAGATGGTCGCTTACATAACATTTTAATTGATAAATAATCTGATAATCAGACTATAACTTTGTTATAGCTTTGTACTTACCTCGTATAGGGTCGTATAATTAATACTGTGCGAGAGTAGGTCAATACGTAGTTTAACTAAGAGCGTTGTATTGACCGTTCCTAGGCGATGACCACAACTTCAATAGTTTAATCAGTGTTTTCTTTGATCAATTTTCTTAATCGGTTAATACTAGTTCATACTGCTGATTATGTTTCTGTAGTTTCATGATTACTATATTCGGTAAAGCCTTATACGGAAACTATACGCTTCCAGTTCCACATGTTGGACATATGTAGCGGAGGATGCGAACATCATTAATAAACAGGCCGATGTACTGTAGAGGCATCACCAACTATCTCATAAGAAAATGTAACATAAAACCAAAATAAAGTTACTTTTACTTTTTCGGAAGGCTTTAAATGCATACGTCTATACTGCGATCGGAAGAAGTGCATTAGAAAAGAGTTCTAATAAGTTTTATATGTATACAAATGTAAAGACCACTTCCTTCCTCCGACTTAACTTATGTGATACAAACTCTGGATACAAACCAATCATTTGCTGTAAGATGTTTACGTCTTCAATAGCATTATAACATAATTTAAACCAGAGCGACATTTAATACACAATGTACATTTTCCTAATCCACTATTTAATTTGGTAAACATAGACGCATTCGCGTTTAATCAATAGTATAAAATACTTGATATATCGAACAACGGTTACAACATGTTAAAACAAGAGAGTTAACACGTCATCGTCTATAGGTTAAGCGACAGATTATACTTCCTGTTTAAACAAATATAAACTCAGTATTCTAATAACGGCTATTTTATGGAATATTGTTTTAACGGTAAGGGATCTCTTGTATTTTATGTGTGCACACACGTATATTCCAAACATAAACGTATATAAATCTGAATATCTGAGTAAATATACTATACCAACATTTAAAGCGAGCCATCGACCAAGAAAAACTGCCTTAGTATACGTTATGTTAAAGCAAATTCATTATTTAAATGTACACGACCAAGTCGTTTCATTCGGTATCAGTTAAATGTGGCATTGATTGATTTGTATATTCTGAAGTATCAATTTCAAAGACGCGTTCTCATGCCATTTTTGTTTTGTAATTGTGTTAACTCGTGACAGTTATGTGTTTTGAGGTTTGTCAGTCGAAAACAAAAACATTTTTATAATAGCTTTGATGAAAGGGAATTTAATCACTCGGATATGTTTTTGTGATAACCTAACGTTTTTACTGTTCTATATGTTTTTCAATATTGTATGCGTACTTTGAAGAAAAAAGGATTGGCAACAGACGTATTATTTGCTAACCTTTTACTTACAAAAGTGGTCGCCCTTTGTTACTATTATAGCATGAATTTGTAGTTTGAATTGTTTGGCGCTTTTCTTCTTGTCTGAACTGCAGACAGCGGAAATTTTTATATACATGAATATCCATGCATATGAAAAACTCAAAAACTGACCATTTACTTCAGTAATACCAATACATGTTCGGAAAGAAACGCAAAATGAAAATAACAACACACATTGTACCATGTGTGCCTGGTCAATACAATAGAGGAGGACATTCCACATACAAGATTCTTCAGGGCAACACCGCTTAAAAAAATTACTCAGATTATAACCCTGTGATATTAAAAATATAAACGAACGTGAACGTTGAAAACAAGCTAGGATTCAGTAGTAATTTGATGAATTTGTCTTTGAAAAACTGATTGTTTAAATTCATAAATATTTATCTCGGAAAGTGCCCCTGCCATTACAATGAAAACTTTCAACAACTTAAGAAATGTTTAATTCCTTGATATCTATGTGTATATTGCTCTGTATATAACATATTAAATCAAAATAATTGAGAAATCTTCTGTTTTATTCTTATGATAATTAACTGTTACAAGTTTTGCGATTTATGTGTATACTCTATTCACCAATATCATAATATATTAACTATGACTTCTTGAAAATATGGTTCATATGACATTAATGTGCTTTTCTGTTATTAAAAAATGACATTTTTTTCGATTTCTTTTGTTATGCAATCAAACATTGATTTATTTTTTCGAAACACGTTTGTGTGTTTTTGTGAATATATATTGATATGTTTTACATAATGAAATTGACGATACACAAAAGGAATGTCCTTATCGATTGATTGTATTATAAAACCTTACGTCGGAAAATAATGAATTAACGAAAGCCACGCAGTCTACAATGAATATATCAAAAAGTCTGACATATGAGAATTCTAAATTACCATAAGTCTGACATATGAGAATTCTAAATTACCATAAGTCTGACATATGAGAAGTCTGTCGTGGCGTTTTGGATATGGTGTCCGCCTAGCGACCGGGAGGTCACAGGCTCTTTAGATCTCCCCCAAAGATACCTACTACTGGTTCTACCCAGAAAAATGGACTAGGGATCGTTAAAATAATTCCAAGGCTTTTGAAGCAAAAGAGCTCAAATTAATAGGTTTAAATTAAGAGAGACACGTATTGTACTATGCATTTATAAAATATACACGTTTTTTTGTTCAGCGCAATGGGGACGGCTGCATCAAGTTCAGATAATCCGCATGTTAAACAAACCCCGACCAGTGTCATCATTCAAGATGCAGGTGATAGTGTTTTAGATAAACGAGATTATGAAGCAGAAGGACTTCCTATGAATGATCCCGGATCCAACGTGCAAAGGCTATCAAACACATACTTAAATTTGGACACTGAACAAGAAGCGGACGCATTTCTATACAACGACGGCAAACATAGTCAGCTAAGTCAAAGTATGTCTTTGCCACCGATATCGGCCAGAGGTCAACCATTAACGGCGAGATCTGGCGTCTCAACACAGGACGACGCCGAGAACGACTCCGATGAAACAGACGAATCATCTGATGAAACGGTAAATGTTACAATGACAAAGAACTAAACCCATTCATGTTAAGGCAAGGTGAAGATCATTTGCAACTATTTCTTAAAGGATTTATTTTAAAATAAATACAACAATACTTCAATATATCGTGTATACTTATTTACGTATGTCAACTAGACCATTTCAAAACACAATCAGGCGAATTTGCTACATAGATTAAACGTTCATCTCATTCCGAAGAGAGTGGCATTTGTGGAAATGCCCTTAGTTGTCGTGAAACTATAAGTTTTAGTTTACATAACCGACTGAGCCTGAGTATTCTCATATGATTTGCTTATGTTGTTAAACAATAACACGTGTTCACGTTATATTTAGGGTGAGGATTTTGAGAATCTAATCAGCTCATCGCAAACATGTAAGTACATTTGAAACCGAGTAAGAATGATATTAAAATATGTTTCTATTAAAAACGTCTTTTTTTGCAAACACAAAACAAACAATATTTCAAATGGATTTTAATTTATTTGTATTTGAATTATATTGATAGGCACAAGCGAAAGACGAAATAGCAAAAACAATTCTGAGAGGTCATTCAAACATAAGATGTAAGTTGATATAATTCAGAACCGCGCAAAGAAATATATTGATTAAATCAGGAAAAAAACATTTGAAAGTTTAATAATAAACAGTATGAATGCATATTATAGTGCAAGAAAATCAATCACATAATATTCTTTTGTATTATTATAGACATGAGCTTAAATCACAGAACACATCTCTTATAAAGCAAGTGTCGGATCTTGAGCGCGAAAATGACGAGCTTCGCACGAGGTATGGATTGTGTTCTTAGAAATGAAATACTTTTTTATATTTTATTAAGGCTTTAGTGATACTTATTGCATTGAACAAAACTCAAGTACTTAATTATTCAACTTGAAGATTGTTTTTACGAATTTTATGATTTTGTATACTTCTTGTATTGTAGACTAAGTCGTGTTCAAGGTGACCTTCTTACGGACAATAACCCGCATGTGTCGGACCTAACAGACAAAGATAGGCCAACGAAGATTGCCGAGCGATTTTCCGAACTCTACAACAATGAATGGACAAATGCGTATGAAAAACTGATCAGCAGTGGGCATATGAAACCTCTGGAAACCATCAATTTTCTGTTACAAATCTTGCAGGTTATGAATATTTACATTTTTCGTCCTTTTCGAATCAATATTTAAACAACTTAAGCACACACATGAACGGGTGTGCAGTTGATGTCACCATCTTGTATGTCACTGAATTAGGCTTAGAAAATGTATTTTCGCTATTGTTTTACAGTATGCTTCATAAAGTAAAAGGATAATAAATACTCAGAAGGGTAAGAGAGCTACTTATATCATCTCAGGAGATAAATAAATGGCTAAAATGAAAAAAAAAAACATAGTCCAGAATTTATGAACTAATTTATATATTGCAGAGCGTGTATTCAGCTTGCGATGAAAAATCTGAATTGGATCTCGACGGCGTGATGTCATCCATTGCACAGTTCACAGGTTGTGCAAATTATGAAAATGTAAGTTTTCTATACGAAGGTGTAAATTTTAAATGCATCCTGTATAATGCATAAACGCGCTTTTAGTTAAACAAACTACAAACCAGTTGTTCATTTGCTTTCCGTTGTGAACCCTTGCCTTAAAATATAAAATTATGCAGACGTGATTTTATGGAACTGTTCATAAAAGTCAATCTTTGATTTGCAGTTACCTCGAACGCTTCGCTCATCGCTACAAGCTTACACCACATACCGGAAGAAGAATTATCAAGCCTTCCTTCCAGACCTTCAACAGGTGAATTGTCAAACACTGAAACGGCGTGTGTCTTGTAGTTTCATGGGAATGGTGGTGTATTTTATTGTTTTAACAAAACGGCAGTATGGTAGCCATTTTGATTAGATCATATACGTACACCTACAACACACAGAAGATCATGCCCTTTAGCTTTATTGCAAAATCATTGAAGTATTCGCAATTCCAGGTGGCCGAAAGCGTTGTCGAAATGTGGATATCACACCGATCACAGAGATCGGAAGAACTTTTAGATTATTGCCATAAAGCTACAGAATTGTGCTGGCTTATGTGCATCCAAAGCCCGCCAGTTGTCATGGTTACCGAATGCAACTTTGGCGACCATTTCGACAGAAACATGTTCACCGAATATACGGTCAGAGGGACATTGTATGAGTACCTTGTGTGGCCACCATTGCTGCTACACAAAGATGGTGAATTGCTGAGTAAGGGCGTGGCTCAACCTATGTCATGTGATAGTTGAGGTTTGATATGTGCTGTCCGTATTAACATTCTTGTCATTCACACCAACAACAAACTGCATTCGTTTACTCAATACCAGTGATATGCCATACGACAATACATACTACGAAGAAAAAAAAGGTTTGGATTGTGTACACATTACGTAATCAACAATATATGTATGTACATGTCGTTTAATATAAATGTATAATTAAATAAAAACGCAAAGACAATTCTTTTCCGTATTAATTTATGTAGTTTTATTATAAATGTTTTTTGTGAAATTTGATAAGATATGTTGTAATGCTTCTTCTCCTTAAACGTATGAAACATCCTTTTCAAATTATTGTTGTACAGCCTAAAACAAACATAATCGGTTGGGGTAGCCTCTATGTAAAATACTTTAAAATGCATTGTATTTGACAAAATCTTCACGTGTCATTATCGTATTTCCATTTTGAATCAATACATGAAGCGATCGATAGTCAGGTATGCCTGTGAACAATACTGATTCAAACGCTCTACTAATGTTTCAAAAGACATAATTTTCAAGTCTGTTCTTGTGGATTCGCCATTGTTTAAAGCGAAGACAAAGTACGTGAAGGTAGTAAATGCTTTGTAAGACAAGACGTATAGGCGATGACCTGTGTAATGACAATTGTTTACCAACGTAAAAATATTGAAAGAGCGATTTTTTTTTTTTAATTAAAGGAGATTTAAACTTTTATTTTTAAATATTGATTACAAGATTCAACACGCATGGTTAACTTAGAATTTAAACCACGTTAGCAGTTGATAAGGATAAAAAAATGTAACTGGATATTACGAGCAGAGTAAGTGGTATTCTCATGCAAGAAAGGATAGACTTCAGATTGCGTTTATCTGGATAACATATTAGACGTGGTTAAGGTTCCCTCCGGATTTAGAACCATTTAAATCCATTAACTGTAATGTCAATCGATTCAGTGTACGTATGACATGTCCAAAGATCAAAGAAAATGAATAATTGAATAATAATAAACAACATTCGAAAACCACTATGGGCAACTGCAATGAACGGCCCAAAGTCGTTGTGGGCTTGCAGAATTCACCCAAACAGCAACCGATGCAACAGCAGCGACAGCAACAGCAGCAACAGCAGCGACAACAAGACGATCAAAAACGTCAGAGCAGCACTTATTCCGAGGTTTCCACGAACAGTATACAAAAGGACCGCCCCATCGTGTTGCCATTCCAAGACACCAACATATCATACCGCAGTGAGGTCGGTTATTCTTATTATAGTCATTTTGTAATTTATTATTCATGTGCTCATAAAATACTCATAATAAAGACGTTAACGGTGTTAAGTTCATAATACGTGTTTTGATAGTGTTTTGTTTGTTCATTGATTTGCAATTATATAGCCATCATGGCTTCGTGTATAATTATTGCACACAAACGTTTGCTAGAAACCACAGCGAGAACCTTTTGCTAATATCCACGTCATTGCGCATGTAACCGTATAGTACTATGTTCAAATGTTTAAAAAAAAAACACGGACAGTTGGGTGTGGCAGGTTTTTGTTTTCATGTCTTGCACACTTCTGTAGTCATAAGAAACATATCGCGAGTTTTCCTTATTTAAGCCAATACCGTTTTGGTATATTTAAGACAAAAGAGCATGGGACAAAACAAAAGAAGCCAGTGGAAATACCCTAAGTATTATCGTATTATTGTGCTCGATAGGAATATTCGTTATGGTTGTAATACACGGGACTAAGTTATAGCCGATTATAAACGATGCGTTGATTGTTTTGACTCAGATGGTCGACCTGTAATTACTTTAATCAATTTTTTTGAGGGGTATTCATTTGTTAGATTAAAGGAGACCTTTTCACAGATTTTGGCGTGTTTTGAAGTTTGTCATTAAATTCTTAAAATTGATAAATGTAAACATCGGACTATTTTAAGAGTTCCAGTATGAAACAAAAATAAAATTAAAGAAAGAAAAACGGTAATCCACACCTTGACTCGAACCACTGACCCTTGGAGTAAAAAAGTATAGCGCTTACACCACTCGGCCATTCGTGCTGACATCACAATTCATGTAATTTGTTTCAAATATAAGCAATCCTGGAAATCTCACAAAATGTTACGATAACAACAGAACTTTCCCAATTATACAATCGTTTCGCGTTGCAACGCTTTATAATTTTCAGGTTTTTAAATAGTCAAAAGATGCATATAATGGATATTTTAGATCATGGTAAATGTTCATTATTACTGTTTCCTAGCAAAAAAACATAACTACAACGAAAATTTGCAACTCTGAAACAATTTATTTTTCAATGTTGTCAATTTATCAAAACGTGAAAAGGTCCCTTTAACAGAGTGTACAATGTACTAGCGTGTGTCTGCAATTTTCCGGTGATGTATATTTTAAAAATCGATAGAAAAAAACTATATGCTATTATGCAGCATAATAAGGTACTCTTCATATTACTGACAATGAAGTATAGAAACGATTAATTACAATTTTATTTTTTGTGTATGACTGTGAGTTCACCGTGTATACAATATAGTTGATTTCATTGTGAGTTTGTTTTTTTAATTTGAAACCAACAATTTTGAGATAAACTGTAAGCGACCTCTTAATTAATAAATTCCAACGAAGATTGACTGGGGGTAAAACACTTTATATCGTAATTACTGCAATCAGTTTCACATAATATAATAATTAATACTATAATAAAGTTACCTTTTCAACTACACCAATCTTATATTTAATCAATAGTTACATTTAACTTTCGTTTGTTAGGAAACCGATGTAAAACAACCTGTGGATCAAGATCTGACACTAAATCTGTCGAATTTCGAAGTGATGACTGTAAAATCAACATCCAGGGCTTCGAGTATGAATCATCATAACAGGTGGGCAATCCTGAAGTATATGATCCTCGCTCTGTGAAAAGGGGGTTAAATGCATGTGCGTAAAGTGTCGTCCCAGATAAGCCTATGCAGTCCGCACAGGTTAATCAGGGACGACACTTTCCGCTTAACCTGGATTTCGCTAAGAACAGACTTTATTTAAACGGAAAATACCGTAACAGAGAAAAGTGTCGTCCCTGATAAGACTGTGCGGACTGCACATGCTAATATGAGACGACACTTCACGCACATGCAATTAACCCCTTTTTCACAGAGCGAGGCTCATATGTATTTATATTCCGAAAAAGTGTCGATATTTGCTGGAATTATTGAATGTTGAAGAACTCATATTAGACGATTTTTAATGATGTCGTGTTAAATTAATAAAACATCATTTTCTAGGCGAATATGAACGTTATAATTAATATTTGATATTACGTTATGCATTTTTATTCCCTAGATGGAAATTATATTAATCAATTTTAGCAAAAATCATGTTTTTTGTAACATATGTTGAAAATGAATTAATTTAAATTTCTGATTTTTTTTGGAACATAGATTATAAAAGCAAAACAATGTTTTAATGATAAGCAAATGCTCTGAAATTAACAGAACAAATAGTGTCATGTAAAATTTGCTCTCAATATAAAATGTTTGTCATTGTGGTCTTGCTAAAGGCAGGCACCGGAAAGC
>VMBQ01009848.1:9058-29191 GCA_007657795.1 Dreissena rostriformis | reverse complement strand
ATCATCATCATCATCATCATCATATTCATCATCATCATCATCATCATCACCATCATCATCATCATCATCATCATCATCACCACCACCACCATCATCACCACCACCACCACCACCTCCACCATCATCATCATATTCATCATATTCATTATCATGGTGGTGCTTGTAGTGGGTGTGGTGGTGGCGGCGGCAATATTGAAAAATTGATGATACTTCACTTCATTTGTCAATATTTGAAGAAAAAAGGTTCAAATTGCTATAGACTTTGATACACTTATTTAAATTTCCATTAAAGTAAACACAAATCCTATTCAGTGTCTGTATTGATACTGAAAATTGATAACATTTGAAAGTTTAGAAGAAATCAGTTACAAATATTAATGTGAATATGCTTGCGTATTCTATTAATTTTGTTTCGGAGTTCATCAATAGAGATTTCATTTTGCAATCAATCACGCCCGTTTGTACCCAGGCCATATTTGTATGATGATTGATCTTTTTCTTCAAAATAACTGCAAGATATTGGCCCATCTTAGGTAATTTGAAATACCTTCTGATGATCACAATATAATAACTTTGTGAATGCTCGTCAACATGTTGTTCTGTATATATTTATAGGACGACGATCCATTAAAAAATTCAGAATATCTTTAAATATGCTAATAAAATATGAGATCAGATTTCGGATAAGTAATTTTCAACAAAATATTGATTTAAAATAGACCATAAAAATTATACAAAATATTTAACATCGTAGGATCGAGCCTACGCGCGCTCTTGAGCAATATCTGAATGATGCGTCGCACAGTTTTGGCAAACTTCCCGTACCACAAAGGTATACCCCCTGTGTTAAGTAGTCAGTGAAATATCACGGATTGTTTAAATGGCGATGGGTACATCAGGGCGATGAGAACTGATGCCGCATTGTAAGCGATTAACGTCTTCGGTGGTCAACATTACAACATTACAAGGGGGGGGGGGCAGATAAAAAAAATCATTTGACCGCCTTTGTTTTAAAACGCAATCTGGAAACTCGCTTACAAGATGCACAATCTTCAAAAATGTCACGTTTAGATCATTACTAAGAATAGTTCGATATATATAAGTACGCATTAAATATTAAGCGTATTCAAGTATTTATGAAAACGTGACAGTTACACCTACTTGTGTCTTGTAATTTATTAACAACATTGCATTTTGCTTATACTACTATCGTATTCGGACGAGAATCAATAAAAAAAAATAGTCTACATTATTTTTCATTTTTTTGACGCAGATTCGCATTATTTGAGACGCGTCATGCAAAAATGGGTCTTATGCCATATGCGGCCAGCGTAGCTCCGGACCAGCCTGCGCGGATGCAACTTTAATTTAAGTTAATAATATTTATTTAAACCAATTATACTGCTTAAGCAATTTTCGTCTAGGTCCTTGTTTTCAATAAAAAGGTAATCAAACATAGCAACGACCTACTGCAAGTTTAAAATGTTGGTACTTATTTGTATATAATTATTGTTTGAATAATGTTTTAATAAGTGATAAGAAAATATTTAAATATACTAGTTTTACTTGAAAAACAAACGCTATTGATAACAGTTGAAATTGTGGTTAGTTTGATTTTAGACACCTTCCTTCAAAAACTCTTCCTTTCATTAAGTAATTCGAACTTAACACTTCACCTTGCGGCTAACACGTTGAGCAAATAGGCGAACCAGAAGAATCACTTTATATTTGTAATATTGCGGTCAAAATGGATTTGCTTTATTGTGTTATGTTTGCTCACATATCGTGTTTATTTGCTTCTTTCAGGGTAGCGTTAATGTAATTCCGATTATTTTGAGAATAAAATCTATGTCAGCAGTTGGTATTTCTATTACTTGTTGTGATATTGGAACTTACAATTATAAACATATAAATGAAAGTGGTTACCACTGAATTTCATTTCAACGAATAAACATATACTGAGTAGGTCGAATAATTTATCAGGCTTCTAATTTAAGCATATTGATATATAGATTTAACAATAATTTGTTTGTTTTACAAAAGACATTATCTAAGCGGAGTGCACATTGTCGTTCAAATAAGTTAATTCCACAAAATATAGTTTGAGATTTTAATGTTCATTTTAATCTTAAACCGGAAATCAGAACCACATTTAATTTATTTCGTCTGTGGCTCAAAAAAGACATATAAACAATTAATATTTGCCTAAAATAACCTCAACTTGACATGTTGCTGTCCTTCGTTTCTTTGAATAGGACCCACGTAGTTATATTTGTACGATTAAAGACAATTAATTTATATGTACTGCTTGGGACGTTTAAAAAAGAACGTACTTTAAGTGTTATAAAATATTCGAAGACATAACGTACAAGATCGTATTGCAAAGTCCAGGTACTAATTGTATCGTCGATAATTCCGCGTTATTCGATTCGAAAATTAAATAGAAAACTTACTTCTTGGAATAAAAAAAAAACTTAAGATTAAAAATAGCAAAAACTATATATTTTTGGATAGGGATTTAGCTTACGTTTCGCTGCAGCCGGTGCATTGAAATAATGTATAAATGCTTATGGTATTGAAATAAAATAGCGTTAACGATTATAATGTTAGTTCTTGCAACTGAGTTAAGACGTCAAATAAAACAAATTTAAATAGTCAGTTTTAGCAAGATAACTGTCATCAACTGTTTGTTATTCGGGACACTTGTTCGTGCGATTGCAGAATTTTCCATTTGAGGAAAGAACGTATTTGAGAAAAGGAAAAAGATAGTTCTTTACCGCTATTGAATATAGGATATCTATCAAATAAGGAATATGCATATAAGACAGACAATTGTTAGGATTTCAGTGGCGAACAGTACACCCTGGTAAGCGATCTGCTGCTTAACTCACATAGTATAAATTGTTTCTTTTCTGGAATCGCAGACTAGTTTCTGCCATGCATTAAGATCATTTTAGAAACACGGATTGTTTCACAAAGAATGAACATTTCTTTAATGTTTTCTTACATTTTACGTGACAAAATTCGCACCAACAGGGGACGCTACGTCCTATTTGTTAAGTTTATCGCAATCTAAACAACTATAGAAATCATAAGTTAAAGTGTTAATACCTTATAACAAATCCGTAAACATAGCACACATTTTCAGTTAAATTACTGTGGCACAAACTTATACAATGCAAACAAATCCTTAAAACGCACTGACTTATCATCCATATATTCATGAAGCAAAAATATAAATGTATTCAACAATTAAGATTCTTTCCCCTTTATAAATAAAACCAGCTGATCCTTATGATTTTTTTTTTAGATTTGATATAATAAAAGAAAGTGACACTTTAGGTTGGATATTAAGCATAACATAATGATCAAAGTGGACACACATATCTGTTAATCTGTAAATGTTTCCCTTTTATTTGTACTTAAGTGCAATCCGTATCAAAACACTTACATCTCTAATATCGTCGTTTTCTGATGTGTTCGAGTCCACAATGTTGTGGATTTTGATTCATGAAGACTATTTAGGCCAATTTCAAGTGTAATAACATGCCCGCCAATGCATGATAGTTAATGTAAAGGAATTACGAAAGCGATGATAATTCGCTTTTAAGATACATGAAGATTTATAAGGTAAAATGTAATTTTAACGATACCGTAGCGTTGGTTTTCCGAGGCATTTGATATGAAACACAATTATGGGAAGTTGACTGTCTGTGTGCGTAATGTGTTTACGTGTTCGATTAATTAATTTTGCATTCAATGATGGTAATACAGAACCTTAAATATCTGACCCAAATTGGAAATAACAAAAGAGATGCAAAATGACATATAAAATCTCATAGTTTGAATAGCAATACTAATTGACAAAAGCCAATTAGGAATAAACCATTGTCTACTGGCTATTCTAAGTTTATGGTAGCTAAAGGATTATTACAGACACAAGGATATTGTTCCAAATTGAAAACCTGAGACGGGCTATATGACGCATATAGGTCAGAAGTTATGTATTGTAGACNCGTTTATCAATAGTGCATTTCAAAATAACAGCAATATATTCAGCCATGTTATTCGATTCAAAGTACTTTCACATTGAATGAACATTAATATGCACATCTTAACTGCTTTAGCAGACGACGATTAAAAAAACTTCACATATTCTCATGTAAAATAATTATTTATTAACGCGATACATTTATAAATAAAATACGTAGAACAAGATATGTATATTTGAATTAGACCCGTAATATAAGCTGTTTAAATCACATGATCTAACCTGTGGTGCACTCCTAAGCTGTTTCTGGATGATGCGCAAACAGGTTACGGCTTACTTCCGTTGCGCAAAACGCATACAATGTTTAGTCTCTTAAAACAAACTTCTGAAACCACACATTAAATTAAGAGAGAGATAAATCTTTTTTTCATTTAACCAAATTACACCACTTGCAATGTTACTGTCTTGAGATATAATAAAATTGTTACTACTATATACTGCAATAAATTAAGAAACACATTGTTCTATGAATGGGCCTGTCTCTGGAAAAATCGGGCTGAATGCGTGCGTAAAGTATCGTCCCAGAAGTCCGCGGACTGCCCTGGTAATCTGGGACGATACTATGTGCACATGGATTGAGCCCGATTTTCCCAGAGACCGGCTATAATCAATTCATTTTTTGACAGAAACGACTGCATAAGTCTAGCACATTGACATTGATTAATCTGTTTAATAATCTGTTTAATATCAAGGCTCGTTTAACTAGCGCGTTGACTTGAATTGGATAGTACCGGCGCATTTTAAGCGATTAAAATGACACTCTTTACTATTGGGGGTAGATAAAAAAAATGACATTTCAAAAGTTTACATCAAAACGCAAGTCGGATAATCTTTCTACAGCAAAGAATTGCAAAGATTGTTTTGTGATCAGGGTCATACAGTTATTGCATTCCAAACACAGTACGACAGTAACGAAAAAACGATGGAACAGTTCCATTTACTGCATACACCTTCCCACATACACGTTTTTCCACGAAACCTTTAGCAAACACTAACTTCAATATGTTATGTATATGTTCAAAACAATATCACGTTTAATATAAGTGCAAGTGTACGCTTACCACGGGAAAAATATAGTTACTACCTACAGCAAGTTGAACATGTTGGTAGTTATGTTAAGACATTGTTAATATGATTCTTTATTTGAAGAACAAGCGCAATTGGTGAAAGTATAATTATTTGTGAGTTAGAATTAAGACTGTCAGTGTCAGAGAGACACGCTTTTAATTAACTTATGTAGTTCTTACACAAAACTGAGCAATGTGGCCACCCCGTTGAGTAAACAGGCGAACCAGAACTATCAATAAACACTTGCCATTATGTTTACCTTTTTTGTTAAGATGGATTCGCTAGACTGGTTTCTGTTTGCTCAGATATCGTGAAACTTACCTATTTCGGGGCTAGCGTAAATGGAATTCCGATTGTATATAAGTATATTTATATCAACAATGGATTTTTTTTATTATATTTGAATTTACAGGTACTTTGAAGAAGAAGGTTACGATCGAATTGCATGTCAAATGTAGACCTGACGAAATCGGTCACACTATGCGATCAATAAAGCTCCTCCAGACCGGCTTGGGCATTAGTTAAGTCTGGTCAAGAGCTACCCTGTCCTCTATAATGTCACGCAAGGTTACGTGGTCTCATTACAGGAGAGGGTAGCTCATGACCAAACTGCGAGGATGCGCAGGCTGGTCTGGAGCTACGCTGGCCGCATATGGTATACAATCCATTTTCGCACGACGCGGCTCATATACACGAGAGTTTGATAAACACAGTTGTATCCTGAGGACTGAGTGAACAATACATAAAGTAAAAAAAAAAGTAAAAACTAAGTGAGAAGGACTCACATAAATGGTGGTTCTTGAATATGAACTTTGTTTGCAGACACTGTCTTTAAATACAAATCTAGCACCATTACGGAATGAACTTATCATAAACCGAATAAATCTATTCAATTGGCGATTGTATTCCTTTTTAAGCGTGTGTTACTTGATTAAACTAGCAATACCGTACGAGCTAATCTTACTCGTAGTGTGTTAGGGATGTTGATTGAATATCGGGCTTAATTGGCAATCTACGCACGAGGAGAGGCTGTGTGAGAACTAGACTCCGAGTACTTAAGAATCACCCGGCGTTCAATTCTCTACAACATGTTAATGAGAAACGGATTAAAGCTACTGATCAAAAGATCAATGAACACATGACGATGTTGCTTTCGAAACTGATCTGACCCGTTAATATTAACTGGATGTCCAACATTGCGTTTGTATTATTTTTATGGAGAACAATTTGTGATAGCGTCTCGAAGAATGCTTAATAAATAAGGTCAATGTTTCGAAAAACAGAAAGGAAACTACTTCGAACACTTTTATGTCTGAATACTAAAAGTTTTTGTCTCTAAATCTTGTAACAATATACGACACACCGTTCGCTTTTCAACTTAATTTCTTCCGTTTAGGCGTTTTCTTCTTCCAAAAAATCAATCAGTCAGTATGTCAGTTTTTATACTAAAGACTGATAAATGTTCATTCATGAAGACAAGCATCAAAACATTGATATAACTCGAATAGTCCTTGAACACATGAAATGACAACTTAAGATGCGTGTTGTCCTTATAATTCTATTCAAGTGACTTGTTATGTGTGGTGATGAATACATTTGGCATACCGTATGATAACCAACAACAGATGTCTTAAGCTAATTTATTGCTACAAAATTTGAGTTTAAATATAATCTAGAAGAATGCAAGTATTTACAATTTAAAGTATAAAAATCGTGTCTAAGTACAAATTAATGAAACAATCAGTACAATCGAAACTGATATTTAAACGTGTATACATACCTTTCTTGCAAGGTCCTTCATAAGCCTGAACTGACAGAATAATGAATCCCGAATGTATCCAGTCAGTGTAATGCAATACCATTAGAAAGAAACGTAGAAACCAAACAAATAAATCAATTGCGATTATAGATAGTTGAAACGTCTGTCATGTATCGATACAATTATTACGACTTTACGCGGAATTGCGAGATGTTAAAAGTCAGTTTTATGATATATGTTAACAACGTCAATGAAGATTTCAGTGAGTCTTAAAAAGTGGAATAATATATCAGAGTTTTAATTAACATATTGAAGGGATCTGTTGAGTTAATAACAATATGAGACGTATGGGTTTTCAACCGAATATCAAAACGTGTTATCTTACCATTTAAATCCGGCTGTAAAGAGGTTTATTCAAAGATTTTTAATTTACGATTTAATTCCAGCATTAAATAAGACAAGTAATAAAAAAGTCATACTTTCGGCATTGTATATTTACATATGAAAAAATGGGCATGTATGCATTCTACTGGGCCTTCATTTAAGATCATCATTCCGTCATTTAATGAGATTTTGTTATCTTGTCCTTTTGTAAAGAACTAAATTTGTACGAAGCAAGTGTTGAGATAATAAATTGTGTTCATACTGACGATGCTAGGGAAGTTTAAAAAGGAACCAACTAAGAGTTTAAAACATCTCAAAAGACATACATTTTATTGAAGGTTGTATATCAATACTGATACTCATTCGATATCTCAATTAACGACAATTAATCCCCTTTTCAGCAATTTGAAACACGAATCAGGTTGACAATAATGGGAAATGCTACTTATTCAAAATTGTATCCACATAACACATGCGGATATGGATTTAAACCTTGTACTTCAACATATAAGTTTCAGTCCAATATAAAATTAAACTATCAATGCATAATTATGGCATTGTATGAGGTTATGTATGCTTTTTAACTGGTTAAAGTCTCACACTTGACCTTATATTGGGCTTTCCGAGTCGTTGATCCCAGCTTTAATCATTTTACATGTTATGTTGAATTGTCCTGTATTGTACATGCAATTTGTATTTTTGTATTCAATAAGTCTACCGAGGTTTCACACGAATGTTTCTTCTTATACTGCATCTGGAGTTTCGTTTTATTTCTATATGTAATAGCATGACATGTTTCAGTGTATAAAACGTCAACGTCTTTAACGAAAAAGTGCATAAACTGCAGTCCCATCAAATGTTCACAATTCTAGACACAGCTTCATTTTAAAATGCGCGACTGCAAAAATGTTCAGCTTGAGGGGAATAGATTACATGTATTCAGAAAATGTCATCAAATTAAGTCGCGTCTGTTAAAAAATGGTTAAATGCATGTACGCAAAGTGTCGTTCCAGATTAGCCCGTGCACTGCAGACACTCTCAGCTTTTATTGTGTGTGTTTTTGTGTGTTTTTTTTTCGTTTAAAGGAAGACTCTTCTTGACAAAAATCCAGTTTAGGCGGAATGTTTAGTCCCTGATTAGCCTGTGCGAACTGCTAATCTGGAACCATACTTTACGCACATGCATTAAACCCCTTTTGACAGAGCGATGATAAATTGTATTATCGCGAAACAGAGGTCATCTTCACTAGATACGCACATGGTTTCTTATTGCAAGACTTTAGTAACGAAATGAACTTTAAAACGGGAAAAATTATAATTAAATAGTCTAATCTCTCCTTCAATTAGTTATTGAATTAGTGATACTACTATTTGTTTGTGCTCGCATACTATACGCATATTAAGGATATAATGTTTATGTCGGTTTGAATGCAAGCTTTGCGGAGTATTTCAGCAATTCATTTTATCTAGTAAAGTACACATCACATCGAATTTTAAAAGAGATGTTTAATGTTAAGGCACGTAAATGTTATGCCACAATTTGACGCGGCGTCCTACTATCTGTAGAATATTTATTATTAATTAAACATTTCAATGCTAACATCCAAGCTGAATGCTTACAGCAAATTCCAAGATACACATTATAACAAACAAGGCCAAACCACTCAAATCCGTAGATTTTAGATATTTCTTCTATTAAATGCTATTGTTATAACATAAATTTATGCTACGTAAAGATATACATAAATATGGAGTTAAGATAGGCTTAAATTGGAATTGACCTTTCACACAATTTATCACGAAGTTCAAACATAATTAATCTAGAACTGGGAATCTTACTTTATATTATTTCTGCTTTTAAAGAATACGGGTTGCCCATATGTCATACAGTTCGTGGCTTTATGCGGCTTACCACCAGATTAGGCACTATCAGACAATAGAAAGCGACACTTAGAGACGAGTTTATATAATAAACCCAATATAATTCCAGTGTAAACACAATGTTTGTTTATCTATAAATGATTCTTTCCGTTTGTATTTTCCGTATTTATGTTCCAAATGTTACAAATTGTATAACCGCAGATATTTAAATACTCATTTATGTCGTTTACATGCACGACCCCAACCCCGACACACAGCATTAGATCCCTAAAAAATTAAACGTCTTTCAGAAGATATATAAAAAGCTAAAAGAAAAAAGCAGCTATATTTCTACATAAGCCCAATTTATCTTAAATGTAGTAAGTTAATAAGTTAAGAGTTCTGAGACACAATCCGGTTTCTCACATAATTCTGCCTCAGGCGTATAAGGAAATCGTAAACTTCGAAATCCACACACTAACAACTGTGTGCGGTCGTTAGTGACACATAAATAAAACAACCGATATTCGAAACACATTTGAGGCGCAACGCTAAACTGAAATGCATCCTGTATGAAGCACGTTACCACCAGCGTTGAATAATCAGTCGAGTATAAAGGATTGTTCAAATATCGACGCGTACTTGAGCTGAATTGGAAATAATCATGTAGTTAAAGTGATAACAATCATGGTGCAAATGAATGAATCATTGCTTTTGAGTCCAATAACTATATATTTATTTTAATGTACAATTTAGAAGAATTATGCCTTTAAATAGAAAATTTTAATAAAGGTGTGAGGGTGAAAGTTATGTATTTGTAACTACCAGAGATATCAAAATGAACTTCACACGTCATCTTTGTTATTATTTTGTGAAATCTCCAATATAAACACATTCACATTTGGTTTAAACATGTTTTACAATTCCGAAATATATATAAATACTCACCCGAATTAAATATGTATTTAAATAAAATTAATAAAATATGTTTTATTGTAGAAGTTCTTTATATTGATACACAATGCAATGGTTTGAACTCATAAAGGCATATTTCCCTTTTAAAATCGTGCAATTGAATTGTTACATGATAATATCCTCCAGTTCTATATACAAATAATAATGTTCGTTGTTTAACTACCCTATAACCAACATGAAAAGAAGTCTCGTGCCTTAGTAGACAGTTGTAGTTTCAACTGAAAATATTTTTGTCAGATAATGTTTTAAACCGCACGCCTTATCGTTTATATCAGAAAATAACAACTCCTGTTATATGTAATTATTGAACCGCACGTGCTAAAGCCTTCGTAGATAAATTCCTGCGCATCAGAACTTCGAATCGTTGTACATTTGCCAATAATCAATGAATATTGAGAAAACTTTCCATTTTTTTACAAATGAAAATCTAAATTATCTCTATTTCGCCACTATCCGGTTTTGCTCCAGGAGATGAATTGATCTAAACATCTTCATCTGGTCTTTAGCAAGTGTCTGAACACCACTCAGGTCCAACTTATCATCGGGAACCCGCAGGTATCGCGTCTTGTTCATGTCCTTCCATAGTTCCCTTTCGTGCGCCTTGTATTCCTCCTCTGACGTAAACGTCCTGCTGACGTCATACGTGCGCACGTTACGTCGGCGTCGGCTGTGTTTCATGATGTCCTCTTCGTCGTCGGAGTTGACGAGAGCTTTAAGCTGAGGTATATCGATTGACATCAGCGGAGCGGAGAATCTCGCCGGCGGGTTGTCTTGCAAATACTCGTCAATTTTTCCCAGAAAGCTGTTCTTTCTCTTCACAAGGGTCTTTAAGAAGAGTTGTTCGTCATTTATAAGCTCTTGGCGACGGTCTTCAAATATTCGTTGACGTCCGGAATCTAACGATTCGTCGGTAACGTCCATTAGCAAAAGTTTATCGTGTGCGGATCTCTTTTTTGTTTTATCGTGAGGCGTGTGGTCGTGTGTAGAAAACTCCTGGTAAGAGTTTCGAGGTGTCGCCGTTTTAAATGATACCTTCGACAACGTTGAGTGCTCACGTTCCACTACGTTCGACGTCGACGGGCGGATTTTGTCAGGTTTCCTTGTCGACGCACTGCCGTCGGTTTGGTCTTTTTCTGGATTGCAGGTAGGCCCGACCGCGGCGCTCACGGGTCGAATCGCCGGGATCATGTTCCGGTCTAAATCGACGGAGCTTCTTCGGACTGTAGTCTCGGGCTCAGGAGCGTCGATGAAAACACCAGTCACTGAATTACTGCGCGGTTTGCTAAAATTAAATTCCGTGAGTGACCTTCCTGGCAGTAATTTATCGTTCGTCCGCCTGCCTGACATCGTCGTATTTGAACGCTTGATTCCTTCTGGATATATATTCAGTCTATGAGCGGCAGCAGCGATCTTCATCGCAGCGTTCACGTTAAAGGTCGAGGCCGGCTTAAATTTCCCCTCTTCCTCAAGCTTGCGTAACATCGTAATATCTTGTGGCGAAAGGTTAGATCTCAGTTTGTCCGCGCGTTCCCTCAGACGTTTATAGTTGGCCTTAACCGTACGTACATGCAGAGAGAGCACATTGTACATAAAGCCCATTTCCAAGTTTAACGTTCCGAACGTCTTGGCCAAGACGCGTTCTTCTTTCTTGTTCAGCATGCGCGCTTTCACTTCACGTTCAGTCATTTTGCGTCGACTTGTCATAGCGTCGTCGACTTAATCCCAAAATGCACCAGCCGCTTCCTCTGAAACACATAAATATGTTTGACTTATTTTCATTCCGTTGTGGGTCGCCTGATTTATGTTTTGCTTAGAAAAACAAAATAAATGTACCTGCATAGTATATACAAGTATTCATCTTAATTTTCACGTCAATTCTAAAAATATTGCATATTAGTGAAATTCGTGATTGTATGCAGGTAAAACCCGGATCTTGTCGGGAGTCAATTGATAATAATTAGTGTAAACACAAAGCACATTTATTTCACCACTTTTGCAAATTATAAAAGTCCAATCGACTTAAAACACATGCAAACTACATTAACATTGATAAAGCAAACACCATCAAAGAAACACTCAGAATATTAAGGAATATTAGCCTATTCATATACCAGTTCAAATGTCCAAGCCATTTCGTTTGATGCCATTGATATTATTATTATAATAACTCCAGTAAACATGTCAACGATAAAAAAAAAAAGATAAAAATAATAACGAAATTACAACGAATGCTGACACATTATTAAGACTAAGGAAAAAAAAATTCAATCAAACCCTTTTCTGACTTAAAATTCTGTATATGATATGTTTTCTCTTTCAAGCACACAATGTATTCTCATTAGTACATAGTTATCGTGTCAAAGTTTAAACGTCGAGGTTGAGCTTCTTTAATGAAAACATTCACAGGCGACATAAAACATTATTAAGGTTTTGCCATCGTTTCAAATTTAACACTTCATATTTCTAAAGCAACAATAATGGCTCACACATTCAAAACTAACAATGCAACAAATGAGAAACGGTTCGGAAGTTTTTAGTTATCATTTATTGAAGTACGGACTGATCGACAATACAATTAATGTGATGTAAGAAAGTCATTAAAATTGAGATAGCAAACGACCTAACGAATACCTGTTACAAGGACTGGTTATTGCGGACGCACCACTTGACCTAGCCATTCTATCAAATCTTGTTATGTCCAATTCATTACTCAATAATATGTTCAAGATTTTTAAATGAATGTCGAATATAACAATTTTGTTCTAGTTTTCTTTTGTAACAATTCAACTTATCACTTATCAACAGAATCANATTTATAAAATTATTTAAATACGAATGAAAAAAGACATACAAGTATAAAGTCGGATTTATGCAATTATATCTGTCCTTCATATTTATTTTTTTTTTTGTTTTTTTTTTCTTTAAAAACAAACAAAACAACTGAAAGTTGGTTCCAATAAGTGTTATAAGTGTAATAACATTCTCACGGAAACACGAAATCATTGAATCCATTTATTGTAAATTGCTCTGATTCTTTTTTTTTCTTTTTCTTTTTAATGATGTATATTTTGTTTATTTTGTATTTACTTCATGCTGTAATTGTATATGTATTTGAATGACGATGAGCTTGTAATGCTTAAGTCTTAATAAACCATTCTGTTCTGTTCTGTTCTGTTCTGTATATTCCCTAAACGTTCGTCACCGTAAAGTGGTTGACGCACATGCGTTTAATCTTTTTTTTTAAATAATATTATGGACAGAAGAGAATAATCAGTAGATATATGTACTATTCTGTGATGGACGTCTGCTGTACTGTTTGGATTAAATAATCAACATTCCTGCGCCATGTTGGATTTTTATGAACATTTACCGTGGATTAACAACGTTATTTGTAGGGGCTGAGACTGGCCCTACCTATAGGCATAACGACTACGACCGCTATTTTTAATCGCCTTATAATAAACAACTTATAAATAAACACATACAACAACGAATTCCCGATCGCACAGCATGGAATCAAAGATGTGTTATCGTGAACAAGGTTACCACATTGATATATGATCCTTAAAGTGCAAAGATGTCAAAGCTGAACGGTGGAGTGTGTTCTTAAAGGCATTGCGTATATGTATAACTTGCTGTCTTTTCTTTGTATTTCGAAATGTCAACGTTATTGATTTGGAAAGGTCGCGTCGAAAATACAATTTAACACTGAGCACAGAATGGGATTATAAACTGCTTTTGTACCAAGATTAAAAGCTCCAGTGTCTGGTGGGTTTATCAAAAAAGACATAATCTGGCAGTCACCTTGGCCCAAGACGAATGAGGAAACCCCTTAGCAATCATAATAAACATGCTATACATGTTATGATTTGAATAAGTTCAAATTCAATATTTGGTATTTATAAGTGTTTGCGAAATATTAATGTCTTTTACATTTACGCTGCTATCTATCTTTACTTGTTTTTGACTATTTAATATCAGTGACATGACATGCATGAAAACAATAAATAAAATGTAATCTGTAAACATGTGGTGACTAGTCAATCAAGTGAGAAATATAGAAAGCCATTATTTATCCAATATTTTTCAATAATACATAACTTAGCATGAACAAATGTACACTATTGCGCATGGTATGTGATCTTTAATTTCATAGAATGTTATACAATAGAAGAACTGGATAATATCTTTGTTAAGCGATAATCACGTAACATTCGTACGTAACAATTGAGGTATAAGTGCGCTTATTTTCGATTGATTTGGAACATCTGTATTGTATTTTTCACTATACATTACATAAAGTTTTTGTCACAAAAACGTTAACTTAACAAGTCTTCAATGTACTGCCCTTATATTACGTAGTACAGCTCGAGGGGTGAAAGCGAAACAGCTCTAAGTGCATTTTTCAAAAATGTTCAGGAGAAAGTTAAAACTGTATCAGAAGAACAATTAAAACAATGAAGGCTTTANCATATACAATATATGGGGTCAGCATGTGACGTCAAACAGCCAATGGGATAAGAGTATTTTGCAGTTGGCGTGATATAGACACATATCAAATAAAGTGTTTTGCATTGGAATTGGAGCGAACAGATATGGCCTGTCGTGGCAATTCAGGGGCACCAAATAGGCACGACTTAAACAGGTTTTCACAGAAAGTGTAACATCACATATTTAAACTAACACGATAATGCTGGGGCATTACAATATGTTTCCCTTGTGAATTAAATCTTCCTTATACAAACTCGGTATTTTTGAAGTGAAAGTGAAATCTTGATGTCAGTTTTGGGTACTTTCAATCGAGTATTTCTATGAACGGATATAATTTACACAGAAAAGCGACGGATAGGCAATTCTTAGTTAGAAGATCGAGTGACTACATATCCAAGGATAGTGTGGCTAGATTCCTGAACCGTCCTCATAACTTTTGTTCGGATTTGTCTTGAAATTATTCTTCCGGCCATTATGAACTATAATTTAAGATGGACAGTTGTCGGTTAATAGCTTCTAGCACGTAATACTGTTGAACCATCTCAATCATGATAAGTGTGAGTAAGTTGACGGTTCGCCGTGATATGAGTGAAATACTTTTGAAACCACCAGTGTAGCCTGAAATAGCTTAAAATACCACACCCCTTGCATAAACCACTCTGCTAGCAGGCCATTGCTAATTTTGATTTATTAGTTAGATGTAGAGGGGGAGGAATGTGTGAATCCTATATGTTATGCGTCAAATAGTGTCAGGCTGCTAAAGAATTAAGTATTTACCTTTACCTAAGGCAATAACCATGCAATTATGGTTTAAAGATCTATAGTTCGTTTGCAATACAGCTCCTATGAAGTTTCATGATGATACCTCTGATAGTTTTGATGTAAGGTCCTGGAAAGCAACCCGAAGGCACATGATTCCTGTTTACAATCATCTTAAATTGTTTTCCGCTGAATTGTAATAATAATGCGACTTTTTTCGTGAACCTTATAAGGTTATAATAAAAAAGATTTTCGTATTTTTTAACAATGTCATTAAATGATCTTTCTAAACTGTAATATTTCGAATTGTTTGAAACATATGGTTATAAGGCAAATGCTTGAATAAAAAAAAAATATACCAGCCCTGGGATTTGAATCTGGGAACTTTAGAAGCAATTCCGAGCGCGCTTCCACTAAAATGCAAGTTTTTGAATGAGATTTGCAATTTAAACGCTTGTTTGGTAATTCGCGTTTTTGAAATTATTACTGAAGAGTTTAAGAAACATTTGATTATTTTTTCCGATTTGTATTGATGAACGGACATATATTTTAATAGTTTTCTTAGCTAAGAGAGTTATTTCGCTGAATAGTATATAATGCATACATTTTTGCACAGAAGGACATAAATTGCTAGCTCGTTTACCTATAAACAATGGATGAGGCACATGCATCAGTCTCTTCTTCAGGTGTAGTCCTCTTTTACCAGATGTTTCGGCGGTGTCGACGACATCTTCCGGATATGCGAAGGCCGAGGGTGATCGAATCTCGACCAGAAACTGATAAGCTTTCTATTATGCTTGCCTGCAGACATCTGCTATCGCCCGTCTTGTTATTTCAGTGATACCAAGTACTACCGAGGCCTTCCAGAGTGACTGCCCGGCGAAGCCCCGACTACCAACCTCGACAGGGAGTTTCCAGATAATCCACTCTTGTTCTTTGCACTCATTAAGAAGCGGCTTGTATTTGACCTTCTGTCTCTCGTGTGCGTCTTTTGTGAGCTTGCTGGCACTTGATCCGCTCTTTTATGTTATTGTTTTCTTTAACTTTCTTCTGAGTGCCGCCAGGTTATAGCGCGCTGCTCTCATCCGAGCCTTCAATCGTGACATTCCCTGAACTTGCGCTGTCGATTTCACCCTTTGATGGAACTTGGAGGTTCTGGACACGGTAGGGTGTAACCTGGTTCCGCCCCTTCTCCGTCTCATAAGATGTCCTTTGCAATGTACCATCTTTGCTAGGTGGACATTTTGCCCCTTCTCGTTCATGTAAGTTTTTCCGCAACTACTGCTAACCCTAGTTAAACAGTTGGTCTGTCTTGTAGTCCGTAAGCGATCATGTGCGTCGTAATCCGGTGTCTGGATTGTTGGTCGTTAATCCTCCCCTGCTCTTGCATGACCTCGGGGTATCTCTCTACATATCTGTCCATAGCGAGTTAAAAGAGATCCTTCTTACGAAAGGGTTTACCACGGCCTACCAAGCCTTGGTATTCTCGGGTGCTGTCTCTCCAAGCTGTCCACTGTCTCTCAAGTCGTCACCATTCTATTCATGCCAACCAGTCTTTCCTGGCTGTCACGGGGTCTCCATCTTATTATCTATTAACAATTGATGGGACCCATATATCGGTCTCTTCGTTTAGTGGATTTCTTCTTCAATAGACGTTTCGGCGCTGTCCACAAAATCTTCCGGAGGTGCACCGGTCGAGGGTGATCAAATATCGACCAGAGATCTTTCATAACCATTTTGATGCTTATTCTTCTTGTCTGCAGACATCTGCTATCGCCAGTCTCCTTGCCATTAAATTATTATTATTATATATATAAATAAACAAAATACTTTATTAATTGCAATTAACAGTAGTCATAAGAGGTTTAATAAAATGAAAACAGGTTCTTAAATAAACACTCAGTTCTTGATATGTGTTTAAGCTCATGAGTAGATACATTTGTTGGCTGCTTTGATACTTTATGACCTAAAACCTCTTGTCGGCGCAGACTATCCGTACATATATCATTTACATCAATCTACCCAACTATTCACATTATCTGAAGGTCTAGATTCAGCCCACGTTATAACAGGCAAGTATTCGGTGTACTAAACCAATAAACTGTAAACATCAAACTAAACCAGTAAAATGTGATTGCTTTGTGTGAACTTTATCATTTGACGATCTTAATATATTCAAGTTTATTGAGATTCACCGAAAGATGATACTTATTCTACACTATCCCTACAATTTCAAGAAAGTATATAGCGATACTAAGAAAATGTAATTTGAAATAGATGTTTTGTAGAAAACAAATTTACGCGGAAAGTCCCAGTGGCGTTACTTATGACATTAACCACCTAACAGCAAGATCCTCCCGGAATGTAACCCTGACCTTAGATCTCTTGATTGAAAATAATTTCAATTTACAATTTAAACAAAAATGTTTATCAGATAATTATGTGCTTTACTCACATTTTCAATTTTAAACGAAACGAAACGTATCGAAATTGCATGTGTTCTATTGTAATTGCGTTTTAATCTCGTTTTACAACTAAACAAATCTCTATGATATTAAACATTATCTATGTACAAACACAGTCGGTTGCTTATTCTGGATCTGTCGGTTTTTTTTTTCAAATTTATTGAGGATTATTTAAAATACAATTCTTTTTATTCTTTTATTTAATTTTTAAACATATGTACATTAACAACATGCAATATATAACATTGAAAAAACATTTAAATAATATCAGTAAGTTTTTATTCTTGTATTTAATTTGTTATACATATATACATTTACATAATTTATAACATGCAATATATAACAGTAAAAAAAAACATTTCAATAAAATCATGCAGTTTTTATTCTTGTATTTAATTTATATACATATATACATTTACCTAATTTACAACATGCAATATATAACAGTGAAGAAACATAACAATAATATCAGTAAGTTTTTATTCTTTTATTAAATTTTTATACATATATACATTCACTGTCACACAGAATTCAGTTCACTTGTCGTCACAAAACATATGGTTCACCGCAGTTGATGTACATTTACAACATGCAATATATAACAGTGAAGAAACATTTCAATAATATCAGTCAGTTTTTATTCTTGTATTTAATTTGTTATACATATATACATTTACATAATTTACAACATGCAATATATAACAGTGAAAAAACATTTCAATAAAATCATGCAGTTTTTATTCTTGTATTTAATTTATATACATATATACATTTACCTAATTTACAACATGCAATATATAACAGTGAAGAAACATAACAATAATATCAGTAAGTTTTTATTCTTTTATTAAATTTTTATACATATATACATTCACTGTCACACAGAGTTCAGTTCACTTGTCGTCACAAAACATATGGTTCACCGCAGTTGATGTACATTTACAACATGCAATATATAACAGTGAAGAAACATTTCAATAATATCAGTCAGTTTTTATTCTTGTATTTAATTTGTTATACATATATACATTTACATAATTTACAACATGCAATATATAACAGTGAAAAAACATTTCAATAAAATCATGCAGTTTTTATTCTTGTATTTAATTTATATACATATATACATTTACCTAATTTACAACATGCAATTTATAACAGTGAAGAAACATAACAATAATATCAGTAAGTTTTTATTCTTTTATTTAATTTTTATACATATATACATTCACTGTCACACAGAGTTCAGTTCACTCTTCGTCACCAAACATATGGTGCACCGCAGTTGATGGTCCAAGAGCGTTGATGTGACTGATGGTCCTCAGTAGGTCCGTTGTCGACATCTTTTCCTCTTCGTAATCGTCCTAGGCTTGGTGAAGTAGACGACTATGCAAACACATGGTGTCATTAGCGGGTGCGCATGCTAGGCTGGAGCTACGCTGGTGGCATATGACATAAGATCCATTTTAGCATGACGCTGGTCATTTAGTTTCATTAAGCCCGGTTTTCCCATAACGCGACTCAGTTAGTAAGTGTGTGATCAGGTTAATCAGGGACGACAATTTCGGCTTTTATGGTATTTTTCGTTTCAAGAAAGACTCTTCTCAGCGAAAATTTCGTTTTGGCGGGAAGTGTCGTCCCTGATTCGCCTATGCGAAGTGCACAGGCTAATCTGGGACGACAATTTACGCACAAGAATTAAGCCCCGTTTCTCTCCCCTATTGTACAGATTTATCTCCCCTATTTTACAGATTGGTCTCCCCTTTTTGACGGATTTATCTTCCCTGTTTTATATAGTTATCTCCCTTATTTCACAGAGTTCTCTCCACTATTTCATAGAGTTCTCTCCCATATTTGACAGAGTTCTCTTCTCTATTTTACCGAGTTATCCCCCTATTTAAAATATGTAAGTCCCCTTTTTTACAGAGTTATCTCCCCGTTTTAACAGAATTATCTCCTTTATTTAACCGAGTTCTCTCCTCTATTTTACAGAGTACTCTCCCCTTTTTAACAGAGTTCTCTTCCATATTTAACAGAGTTCTCTCACCGAATTAACAGAGTTATCTCCTCTATTTTAGAGAGTTCTAACCCCTACTTTACAGATTTCTTGTGTTTTTGTTTGGTATTTTAGCCGCGACGATTTTGTTTTGTTTTCTAGAAAAAGCAACACGTATCTTTTTTTTTTTTTTCTAGGAATCATAATTATATTCGAAATGCAGCATTTCAGAATCACATTAATGGCAATATGCACTACGCATGTTTTAAATAAAAAACGACAACGCAATAAATATACTGCAACTAAAGTTTACTTTTTCACACTGT
>VMBQ01009847.1:0-29626 GCA_007657795.1 Dreissena rostriformis | reverse complement strand
GTTTCTGCCAAACACATCTCTTGTTTTTTTACTTCTTTATGATGCGTCTTTAAGCCCTTATTTTTAAGAACAAACCGTCATTTTTGGGGGGAAATCTTTGTAACTATGGAATGAACATTTGCGGGTTAAGATCAACTGTAGGAAACAACTGCAAGAAACTTGTAACAAGTCCTCAGAGGTGACAAAATCTTATGGCCCTTCTATGTAAGGTAAAAAAAGCCCTGGGTTCAAAAAAAGGTTTTATTCTGTGCACAAATGGACACTATGACCCACTTGTTTGTTCTGTGGTTATAATGAAAGTTTTTCCTTGCATGCACTGCTGCCACTTTGGTGTTTATTATGTTATTATGTTGAGTATTATTTGAAAAAAAAGATAAATTATAACGTTTGTCATTTAAGCAATTAATTATTAGATCTACTTATTTTAATAAGTTTCAAGATTTGTTGAAGATAAAATATGCAATTTAAATACGAAAAAGTTTTCTATATTTATTATACTCTAACTTTAGTATTTTCAGGTTTCATTTGTATCCATAATCAGCAAACACATTTCATTAACTTTCAAAAAGGTGAAACAATAACAGAAAATATATAATCAACAACAAAACATCTCCAGTACGAAGTGTTTTAATTACAAATTTGTTTGTAGGCAGCAGATATGTTTCACATGAAGATAACACACATACCGGTAGATCCCATAACGTGCAAGGTGAACATCCGTAAAATGAGAAGTGCCATCAACAAGAATACATGCATGGTAAGTGAAATCCTAAGTATGAAATCAGGCTTTTTCCTAGTGTATTTACAGGTCTGTTTAAAGGATCCATTCCCAAAGTGAAATTGTAACAAAAATTCCCAAAGTGAGAAAAAAAAAACCAATTTACCAAAAAAAAAAAATTCTTTTTTTAGAAAGAAGTGTCTTATGATTGTTTTATCTCAATTTTATTTAAATGACATCGTACAAAGTATATAACTATAATTTAAACGATTTTGTTCTTCTATAAATTTAATTTGAAATATTATAAAGAGTTATATGAAATTAGTTTTTACCAAATCCGTTGACTTTTAGCGCGAACAAATTCCCAATCTTGAAATTGCATTTTTTCCCAAAATGGCCCGGAAACGGAAATACCAAGCTTGCAGTGGTATAGTAAAAATGGTGGTTTGCTTTGCGACTGAGGGGTCCAGGGTTTGATCCCCTTTCAGGATGGGTCTTTAGATGATTCCAGTTATACTAAGTACTGGTTTTTCCAAGAAAAAGGACTCGAGAGTGTCTCCATAAGCGTAAGGCATTTGATGCAATATAGTCAAAATTGATTAAAAAAAGGGTAATACAATGAAGACCTTTCCTGAAATGTTGAGCTAAAATAAATTTAATAAAAACTGGTACCAAACTGTTGCACATGAGCATTAAGAGAACAATATATATTATTGGTGACCGATGGGTTGAAAATACACACTGTAATATGACACAAAACTTCAAATTAAAAAAAATAAAATCATGTTAAAGCTTTTATGAAATTACCTCAGTTTCTCTTCTTAAAGATTCTTGTCACTTTAAAAAATATGTTTCATGTAGTCACTATTGATCTAGTTTTGTGCTTTACATTTTTCACAATATACCAAATTTATCTCCCTTGAATTTCACAATTGTTGCATAATGCTTGTGTCCATATGTGTAGCGTTCTGAGAAAACTGGGCATAATGCATGTGCGTAAAGTGTCGTCCCAGATTAGCCTGNGAAAAAAAAAAAAAAGAAAATGCTAAATTTAGAAATTTAGCAGACAACATTTTAGCAGACGACAAATTTCCCAGCATGCAAAGGGATAATGGTGTTGGAGGGTAGAACTAACGCTCCTTCTCAAATTCCTCAACTTTGTGCTACTTTGGAAATTGCTCGTCTCTTATTTAAAGTAATTGTTTAAATTGGAGGGAAAATCATAACAATTATCTTAAAGAACTGTCATGGCAGTAATTTTTGAAAAGATATTTGAGAATGAAATTTACTGGAAATATGAAACAAAATTAATTTAGTATTCAGTTTGTTAAATATGGGAAAATGTGCTGAAAAGATTGCGCGAGGAAGTTTGTTTATGGTTAGAAAAAAAATACTGCCAAAATGGACTTAAATAATATTATAGAAATAAAAGAAATTATTATTTTGTGATAAATTTGCAAAAATGCATTATTGATTAAATAAAAAAACAAAAAAAACAAGATATAAGTTTGGAGACAAATTTTTGTTTCTTGATGTTCTTAACTGGCATGAACATGTCTATAAAGGCAAAATTCATCAGAAGTTATTGATACTTTTTTGCTGAACTGGACAGAGCTATTCACCTTTTATGATCAAATCTATATGCATGAAAACAACAATACAACCGATATCATTCAACATTTTGATCCTGAAAATTTTACAGTTGGGCTTGAAATATGGGATCCCTGTTCACACGGACTGCTGTCTAGGTGGATTCCTGATCCCTTTCATGGAGAAGGCTGGCTTCGATGTTCCCAAGGTGGACTTCAGGGTTCCGGGCATCACCAGTATCTCGGCAGATACCCATAAGGTATGTATCGAGATTCGGTACTGTTAACGCTTGTGTTTGATTGTCTAAATTCGACACTGTATCTTGACGTTTCTGGCTTCAAGCGTAGTGTTTTCAATTTTCTCACTGTAAAATTGTTAGCAATAGTATTTGTCATTTCAATAGTAATTGGGGATTAAGTGAATGAAATGCTTTAATACTCCCCTTAATAAACCCCTTTATTTGTATGGAATTAGGCACTCTGTTGTGTTTGTATTTTTGAACAAGGTATCCTGATGTCCTGAATCAAAAAAGATGTCCCCACTCAAATATATCTGTTAAGTATTGTAGGATGTTATAAAACATCCCCTGATCAATCCCCTTTTTACACATAATCATTGAACTTGGCACTTTGTTCTGCTTGTCAGGAAACGTTTCTGATACTTTGTTACCATTGATTTTGCCGAGAAAACCTTAAGGGATATAGGGCCAATACAGGGCCCGTATTCACCAACCCATTCTTGGACTTAAGAATAAAGAATAGACTTAGAACCAAGAAAAATATGTCCAGCGTTTGAATATATTTGAACAAAGATGTAAATAGAGGCAGGTAACTCCATGTTGGACTCAAAATGAAAGCAATTCTTGAGTATTCTAATTTAAATATTATTCTTTATTCTAAGGCTTAAAGCCTCTATGACGCTAAAAAAATCAATGAAAATTTCGTAATTTATTTTGTAAAATTAAGTTTACATATAAATAATCAGTGTTCCTTATAGCAATAGCCAAAATTTCAATGTTAGATGTGCTCTGGTAACATAGATTTAACACGATATTAAATGCTCTTTTTTATTTTTGTGTGGCACAATAAATTCCATTTTAATTTCCTGCAACGATATCTATTCATAGGACACATGGACACTAAATTGGTAAATGAACATGTGTTGAATATATTGTACCACAAAAAATAAAAAAAGAGCATTTTGTATCGTGTTAAATCTATGTTACATGTACCAGAGCACATTTAATGTTGAAATTTTGTCAATTGCTATAAGGAATAGGGATTTTTGAGCGTTATAGAGGCTTAACCCTTTGAGCGCTGGAACCAGATTTTTAAGGCCTTTGCAAAAAGTTTGGATCCAGATGAGAGGCCACAGAACGTGGCGNTTGCAAAGGCCTTCAAAATCCGGTTCCAGCGCTCAAAGGGTTATATATAAGAATTGTATGGTGAATATAGGCCTTTGTTGGGCGTTCCAGTCATATGATATCAGAAAGTGAATGTTTTATTAACAAAAATGTAGCCATTTGTCAATTCGGCAAATCATAAAAATAGAAAAATGCTTGAGCGTCTTCTTTCATACACAATTCATTATTCATTCACTTTTTTTTCAATTCACATCCTTATAACCTTGACTGTTCTCTGCATGTCTATATCCAAGGAAATGAAGTGTATGCATGGGTCATGGCTCATTGAAATTGATTCATCGAAATAGACCGATCCCGGAAAAGCACGAGTTGAGAAAAACCCACTAATCACCCCGGTACAAACAACGCTGGTCCATCAGATCAACCAATAAATCGTATCGGTTGATATGCTGTGTGATTTTGAAAGGATTATAAATGAGTCAACTTTATTTGTACCAGCAGATAAGTGGGGTTTTCCAAAAAAAATAATCCGGGATTCATATATGTGTCGGGTTTTGAGAAAACTGGGCATAATGCATGTGTGTGAAGTGTCGTCCCAGATTAGCCTGTGCACAGGCTAATCCGGGACGACACTTTCCGCCTAAAATTGGATTTTGGCTAAGAAGAAACATCATTTAAACGAAAAATTCCATAAAAGCGGAAATTTTTGTCCCTGATTAGCCTGTGCGGACTGCACAGGCTAATCTGGGATGACAATTTACGCACAAGCATTATGCCTAGTTTTCTCAGAACATGACACATATTCTCAAAATGTCCTATTTTTCACACCGCATGTTTTTTTTTCCACTTTTTGGGAAAATAGCCCATGGATTTGGAATTGGGAATTTTATCTGCATTTTCAAGAAATTGGGAAAATAAATTCATTAGCAAACTTTTTCTCGCGAAAATTCCACTGATTTGGGAAAAAATAATTTGATATAACTCTTTATAATAATTCAAATTAAAAAACACAATCATTATTATATACTTTGTAAGATGTTATTGAAATAAAATTGAGAAAAAGAATCATTAAGACACTTCTTTCTATAAAAAAAAAAAAAACATTTTTTTTTTGGAAATTGGGAATTTTAAAACAAATTTTGAGAAAAAAGAATACTTTTTGCCATTGGGAATAGAGCCGTTTTTCGGCTATAAAATCGAGCCAAAAAAAACCTGCACCATTATTGCTCACTTTCCTCTTCCAGTACGGGTTTACCCCCAAAGGATCGTCAGTGATCTTGTACAGTGACAAGGAGTACAGAAAGTACCAGTTCTTTGTGCAGCCCAACTGGAGTGGTGGAATCTACGCCTCACCAACCCTTGCAGGTACACTATGATATTTGGTTTAAACACATTTATTCTAGAATTTGGTTAAAATTATGTTACAAACATCTTAAGTTTATAGGATTGGAACGGTAGCAAAGCTAGTAGGGTTCCTTTCCTCAGTAATATATTTACAAACATAGTGACGGTAATTTGCATTTTAAACACAAAACAATGAATAATAATTCGAGGTATAACAAATATGTGAGTATATTTGGAATCAAAATTGCTGAAACAATGTATGTAAGAAGCATAGACGTTATTGTCATGTTTATATAATTCGTGATACAAATTAGTCAATTGAGACTTTGAGNGTACAGAAAGTACCAGTTCTTTGTGCAGCCCAACTGGAGTGGTGGAATCTACGCCTCACCTACCCTTGCAGGTACACTATGATATTTGATTTAAACACATTTATTCTAGTATGTGGTTACAAATATGTTACAAACATCTTAAGTTTATAGGATTGGAACGGTAGCAAAGCTAGTAGGGTTCCTTTCCTCAGTAATATATTTACCAACCTAGTGACGGTTATTTGCATTTTAAACACAAAACAATGAATAATTATTCGAGGTATATCAAATATGTGAGTATATTTGGAATCCAAATTGCTGAAACAATGTATGTAAGAAAAAAAATTAGCATAGACGTTATTGTCATGTTTATATAATTCGTGATACAAATTAGTCAGTTGAGACTTTGAGCTGCTTATTTTGATGTTTTGTTATCCAATATCAAATACTGATTGCTCGCAAAAATAAAGTGTTAATAGAAATAACAATTGAAATCAAGATCATCATTCTTTGTTAAAATCTTGACCAGTTGACGTCGTATTTGCTCTATCAGAATTTTATGTTATAAGTAATAAGTAACATCTACATGGAAGTAAATAAAACATGCGTATATTAAATAAATTATAAACTTTAAAAAGTACAATGGCATGAAATGATACTTGAAAATGAACATTGTTAATTTGAGTAGGTATTTGAACTTCTTACCCATATGCTTTAAAACAGGATAAATTAAGACAAAATCAAACATGCATTTACAATTTTATTTTTTTTAAATTGTATACACTTTTATCCAGAAACTGATATGATCACTTATTTAATCAAAGAAAGCGATCTTCAATTAATTTTATTTTTAAAGAGTTCGCATGTATGAGAAATATGACATTTCTTTAGGTACACTGTATACTTAAACATTTGTAGAATATTCAGTTAACCGGTTAATAATCAGTTACAATAAAAGGTTAACTGGTTAATGTTTCGTGTATTCTGTTGCTATCCTAATTCAGGTTATTTTACCAGGAGTTTGTACAGTTTTCCTGACCTTGTCCAAGGCTGGTTGGAATTTCGCAGTAGCTGAAAATGCGTTATCTAATTGCAGGCAGCAGGTCGGGAGCCGTCATTGCCGCGTCTTGGGCGGCCATGATGCACTTCGGAGAGGACGGTTATGTTGAGACCACGCGTGCAATTATCAAGACAACTAGATACATCGCTGCAGAGTATGAAATCTTTGGCTAATGAGTGAAAAACATTTTCATTTAACACTTATTTATGCTTATAAAATTTATAATTCTTTTGTTATTGGCATTCTTTGGCGAATGTTGAAGTAGAGACCATGTTTGAGATTAATATCTTTAAAAGTTGTGGGTTATATTATGCTTTACAGGTATTTGCATTTCAGTTTGTTTCCACTTAAAAGAAAGCTTTTAAATGACATAACCATTTTTGAAGGGTCGATACCCCAGTGTTATTTTGGAAATACTAATAGTATTTCATAAATTAAATTAAGTATTCATTAAAGTTTGTTTTTCTTTGCCTAAACTTATGCCTTTCCGAAGAGGTGTGGGTAAATTTCTTTGCACATGCCCTTGGTTTTGATCCTCTGTCGGTCATTAGTAGACAGACTACCGGTCTTGCATTTTCGATGATATCTAGAGACTGCTTTGACTCACCACTATTGAAGTTGGTCACCTGGGTAGGAAAAATTGTGCTTATTGTACTTAAGGTCATTTGTTCTAAGATCAAGGGAACAGGGACTCTATGGTATCTTAAGAACACTTTGACTGATTTCATTTTAGTTTGTCTAAGTGTGAAGGTTACTTGGGACTTGAGAAATTAACCCTGAAAAAAAACTTATTGATTTTAAGGTCCAATAGTCAGAAGCAAAGGTCACAGGGGCTTGTAACGTGAAAACTGTTAACACTCAATCTAAGAAATGCTTAAACCTAGGATGATTGCAATAAGTATTCTGTGGACGTTTACTACATTGTATATCTTGTTTGTTATCCTGTTTTGATTTCATTCTGATCTCCTCACCTTTAAACTTGATTTTCTTAATTGTTATGCTGCCCGATAATTTTCGGTCGAGCATTTAGTTGCCAGTTTGTCCTTCCTTCCTTCCGTCACACTTTTGTTACAGTTTCTCATAGCGCCTTCAATATTTTACCGATCATTTACATATTTGGCATGTAGGTACCTTGCATGGACCTCTACCTTTCGATGAGGTTTGAGGTCACTGGGTCAAGGTCAAGGTCACAAAGGCTAATAATAGATTTACTCAAGGTCACACTTTTTTTCCCACTTAATTAACCCATATATCGACAAAGCATCATTGGGGAGCATCCATCAGTTTCACTGATATTCTTGTTTTAGGCTTGCCAAGATGCCAGGTCTATACATAATGGGTGAACCACAAGTGTCCATCGTTGCCTTTGGATCCCATGACTTCAACATCTTCCGACTTTCCGACGCCTTGCATGACAAGGGATACTGCCTTAGTGTCTTGCAGTTCCCATCAGGGTAAGTATTAACCCTTTGAGCGCTGGAACCGGATTTTAAAGGCCTTTGCAAACAGTTTGGATCCAGATGAGACGCCACAGAACGTGGCGTCTCATCAGGATGCAAACTGTTTGCTATTCTGATAGTATTCTTTGAAAAAAATCGAAGAAAATGCTGATTTTAGAAATTCAGCAGACGACATTTTAGCAGACGACAAATTTCCCAGCATGCTAAGGGTTAAAGGGACATTAGCTTGACATAGCAAGTACAAATCATATATCAGCCTCGTTCTGAGAAAACTGGACTTAATGCATGTATGTATGAATTATTACACTGTAGTATATGTCTACATACTTATGTGCAAATCAAAAATAATTCTGAATAATGCCTTTTATGTTATATTACCCATGTTTTTATGTATGGAAATGCTACTAGTGTCATTGTAAATGTCAAATATGGAAAAATTAATGAGAACAAAAAAATGTACGTAAAGTGTCTTCCCTCAGGCTAATCAGGGACGACAATTTGCGTCTAGACTGGATTTTCTTGTTGGAAAAACTTGGTTTAAACCCAAAATTTGATAAGATCTAAAAGTGTTGTCTTTGATGTCCGCACAGGCTAATCTGGGATGACACTTTACGCACATGCATGAAGCCCAGTTTTCCCAGAATGAGAATCATATTATTACTTGACACCAAAAAAATGTACAAACCCACCTACCTGTGAAACTGAAAATCAGAGCAAGCCTGGTTGAAAAATTGTTTGTTCATGGCTTAGTTTAAACCTATTCATTTTAGCTTGATTGCATTAAAATCCTTAGGCTAATTGAAACGCTCTCGAGTCTTGTTTCCTGGGACTAGAAATAGGACTTGGTGTCTTTGGGGAAGATCAAAGGAATGCTCCCTGTGGGGATCAAACCCGTGACCTCCGGATTGCTAGGCGGACACCATATCCACAACGCCACGGCGATCTACTTGTGCATGAGTTGCGGGCTTGTGCTAATTTGTATCTTAGTGGACCACTTCCAATGTTAAAAAAAAGAAGAAAAGTGGATAAATGCCTTAATTAATTCATTCAAAGCCAGTGCATATCAGCCTCAGTGTACATATGTTTCTCATATTGTTCATGGAAATAAAATGTACATTCAGCCTTCTTTGCATGGATTGTGCTGATTTGCCATTTCGGCTGTAGAAAATTTTTGCTGTCTTTTTATGCCCCCCTTCAAAGAAGAGGGGGTAAATTGTTTTGCTGGATGAAGGTCTGTCAGTAGGACGGTCTGTCGGTCGGTTTGTGTGTCTGTTGGTAGACCAGTGTGTTTCCGATCAATAACTTGTGAACTGATTGACGGATTGGCTTGATACTTCACATGTGCATTGGCCTTGGACAGTAGATGACCCCTACAGAAATTGGGGTCACTATCTCAAAGGTCAAGGTCGTTGTCACAATGAGTGTGAAAATCGTTTCCGATCAATAAATCGTCAATGAATTTACCGATTGGCTTGACACTTCACATGTGCATTGGCCTTGGACATGGACAGTAGATGACCCCTATTGAAATTGGGGTCACTAGGTTGAAGGTCAAGGTCACTGTCACAATAAGTGTGAAAATCGTTTCTGATCAATTACTCGTCAACCAATTGACCGATTTACTTGATACTTCACATGTGCATTGGCCTTGGGCAGTAGATGACCCCTATTGAAATTGGTGTCACTAGGTTAAAGGACACTGTTACAATAAGTGTGAAAATCAAGGCCCAATTTTGGGGGCATATGTCTCCGACCGCAGAACTCTTTTTTTTTTGTTTTTGTTTGTTGCTTATGTTTAATTAATAAAAATCCTTAGGCAGCCCTATATTTCCAATACTGATTATGTTCCCAGTATGTTGTTTTTTATTTAGCAATAAAATACATTCATAATACTGTAAATATACATTTATAATACTTTAAACTATATATTTATAGTACTGTTTTTTTTCTGACTCACCCATGACCCCTTAATTGTGTGGTGGATCCCTAGACTCTCAATCTCTTCAGTACAAGAAGTATTTAAAATCGGAAGTCAGCAACTGTGTTCGAAATGCTGGTTTATATTCATGAACATTTATACAACTTCTTATTTTCTCTCATTTATTAATTGGCAAATGAATTATCAAAAAAAAAAGTCTTAACATAAACAGCATGATTACTTTCCCAGAATCCACCTGTGTGTGACCTTGAACCACACGAAGCCCGGAGCAGCGGAAGCCTTCCTGAAGGAGGCTAGGTCCTGTGTCAACGAGATTATGAAGGATCCAAAGGCCAAGTGTGGAGGCATCGTAAGTGTTTAGTTTATTTCTATTTATTTTAACTGGATTGCATCAAAAGCCTAAGGCTTATTAAAACATTATTGTGTCCTGGGTAAAACCAGTAATTTGTGCCTTTGGGGAGATCTTAAATACGCTCTCACCGTGGGGATCAAATCAGAGACCTCCTGGTTGCTAGGCGGGCACCCAACTCAGTACGCCATGGCAAACAATAAGTGTTTTTCTTAGCCAACTTTAATCACTTTCATTCTTGATGTTGTGTTGTATGTGTTGCTGTTTATCTCACCTCGTACTGAATACTCAATTTTTGACTCACCCAACCATAATATGCTCATGGTGAGCTTTTTATGTCCCCGGTAGGGTGGCATATAGCAGTTGAACTGTCAGTCCGTTCGTCTGTCTGTGTGTCCGTCCGAAAACTTTAACGTTGGTCATACCTTTTGCAATATTAAAGATAGCAACTTGATATTTGGCATGCATGTGTATCTCATGAAGCTGCACATTTTGAGTGGTGAAAGGTCAAGGTCATCCTTCAAGGTCAAAAGTTAAAAAAAAAAGTTAAATGCATGTGTATCTCATGGAGCTGCACATTTTGAGTGGTGAAAGGACAAGGTCATGGTCATCCTTCAAGGTCAAAGGTCAATTATTTTATTTTTTATTTATTTTTAAAGTGGCGCAGTAGGGGGCATTGTGTTTCTGACAAACACATCTCTTGTTTGATAACCTTTTGTATGTCTTTGTCATGAACATATGACTTGTGTACACTCTAGAGGCCCTATTATTTTGTCAAATCTGGATGAATTTTGGTCAAAACATTTTTCCCAATTAAATCGCGTTCAAAGAGGATTCCTGTTTGTGGAAAACATATCAGCCATGGTGCGGCATTTTGACTTGTATGGCTGTATTGAAAACTTGTTAGCACTCTAGAAGTCTTTATTGTTCCAATCATCATAAACATCCTTACAACATTTGTTCTAAAGATTTCTGGGCCCAGTTTGAAAAATGCATTGTGTCCATTGAAAAACAAGGCTCTGAGTGGGTGTGGCAGTGTTCCTTATACAGCTAAATCTTGTCAACACTTTATAAGTCACTGTTTAAGTACAATCTTCATGAAACATTTGTTTAAACGATATGTTGATTGAGGTTGAAAATGGGTCCAGTCCATGGTTGGCATTGATAAGAACTTTCCTTTTATGGCAATTGTGAAAACTTCTGAACATTATGAGGAGTTTTTTGTGTGTGCCAATATTCATAATGAATTTGCTCAGGTCTAAGGCAAGGATCGTATTTTCAAAATAGAGAATTTCAACGCAAGCTTATTTTCTGTTTTTTTCTTCAGGGCGCCATCTATGGGATGTCGCAGTCGATTCCAGATCGCTCGATGGTCTCTGAGATCGCGGGATTGTTCCTTGACGCCTGCTACAGTACCACGGACCCAGTCAATGCCAAGGAAACTAACGGCAAAGCCAAGGAAACTAATGGCGTCCATTAGTTTTTTTACTGCCTGACGTTCTAACGGTGTCTGATAGCTCACACCCCAGAGATACTTTCAGAATTAAAGGGACTTTTTCACAGATTTTCGTGTTTTTGAAAAATGTCATATAATTTAGCTAGTAACAAAACTACAACATCTGGAATTGTTTAAAAAAAATAATCATTATAGGTAGAGAAAATGTTAATTGAAACAGCTTGCGCCAAAAACATATCAGACAAGAGTCTTTTGGACTATGACACTTCAAGAGTTATATTCTTGACCAAATGATTGCTTTTTTAGTCCGAAATAAAAATATCATTATTTCATCATTTATAATAAATGTATACTTATCAGTTAACAATTATTAAATAAGTCTTTCCCAATGTTGTTTTAAGGCACAGTTGCAAAACACTTTAAGCACGGAACATGGCTCGCCCTGCCATGTTTTTATAAATTTTTGTTTCATGCTATTAAATCAAAAACTTAAGTTTAAAAGAGTTTAAGTAGACGCAACAATAAACTTCATATTTAGTTTCTCTTTTATGCCCAGTGATATAATTTAATTATATAACAAAATATTTTATCGATATAAATCAACAAACACCCACAATAACACAAGTGGCAAGGGTAGATTAGCCACACTATTGAATGTTTTAATATTCAAATCAGGAACTCCTAAATGTGCTGGGAACTGGGAACATGTTTTGCTAAAATCTTTTTTTTTTGTCGATTTTTCAAACTGTCAAGAAGTCCCTTAAAGTGGCTTTGAACAGCAAAATAGTGTGACGGTGTCCGTCAGTTCGTTCCTGAGTGAGGCATTATTGCCAGTTTTCTGGCAGCATTTGATAGGTGTGCGTTTCTATTATTCGTTGATATTATGGCATTATTTATGGAACAATACTTTTATCTCTTTCTGTGATTACTTTTATTTATTTAAGACACAAACTGATCTACATTAACTATTTGTGTCGCGTTCTGAGAAAACTGGGCATAATGCATGTGCATAAAGTGTTGTCCCAGATTAGCCTGTGCAGTCCGCACAGGCTAATCAGGGTCGACACTTTCCGCCTAAATTGGATTTTTGCTGAGAAGAGAGTTCATTTAAACGAAAAATGTCATAAAAGCGGAAAGTGTCGTCCCTGATAAGCCTGTGTGGATTGCACAGCTTAATCTGGGATGACACTTTACGCACATGCATTATGCCCAGTTTTCTCAGAACAAGACTCCTTTAAATAAGATTATAAAAATCTAGAATGTTGGCAAATGCATCTTGTAGTGATAACACATTACTATTGTTCCTGTTGTATGATAATATCATCATATTCATACCACTTATGATGTTGATATTCACAATAATGTTCACAATATTCACCTTTAAACTGTCTTTAAAAATATATATCGACTTCAAACTTAAAACACAGTTAAAGCAAACATTAATAAGTAAATTCGTTGTTTTCACCTTAAGGTAATAGAAGCTTTACTTTATGTACAAGATATTCTTAACTTTCATTCTTTTTGTTGTTCTAGCAAGTAAATGATGTGCTAAGAATGGACTTTGTGTCATTCAAAACTAATATTTATTTTCAATAATTTGGTGTATAATTAATAAATAACATTCTTAATTATAAAACTCAATAATTGATTTATTACACTGCCTCTTCTTTTAGATTAACAGTCTTTATTTCTGACTTTACAAAGAAGCCAATATGTAGTGCTCTAAAGAGAACAAGTTATTACATATTTTTTTGTATTTACTTATTGAAATCCCGAACCGACCCAAAACTCCTCAGGTTTTTTTAAATTTCGACCCGCTGGCTGACCAGTAGAACTTTTTTGACCAGTGTGAGTCCTATAGCACAAGCTTCTTGATGATACATCGCTTGGAGCTTTTTACTAGCATAATATCCCATATAAATTAAATGTTATTTTTTAAGTTATGAAAACATCCAATGCAAAGGAGTGTGCAATATATGTTAAATTGTATTCTTACATTAACCCATTCTAAAAAGAAAACTTAAAATCAAGATATATAAAGAGCTTAAAAGCCAAAACTTACATGTTAAACTTACATACTTACGAATTAAGTACATATGTTTATTTTTGTTTTCAACCTCAAATTGGCTATGAAATAGAAGTATTTTGTTTTATTTCCTATTGAAATACTTGTCTACTCTTTTTGTGTTCACAAATATATATTTATATCAGTCATGAGATTGTCTCTGAATTATGTATTTATTTTGTTGTGAGTAAGCTATGTACATTCATTTACATAAATACTTATAAAGGAGCATTTTCTAAAATGGCAAATATGTTGTTGTTTTTTTTTTGGGGGGGGGGGGGTTTAGTATGAATACCAATTTATAATTATTTTTGGAAATATGTTAATGCCGTATTTAGTTAAAGTTGAACATATTTAATTGATTTTATAATAATTTAACACTTTTAATTAATTAAGTGGTGGACCAACCTATAGTGTGTGTGTGTGTGTATTATTGTGTGCATATGTATAATCAATGTGTTTAGAAATGTAATTGAAATATTTCTTTTAATGTCGTCATCGTCAATAACATCTAAGTTAAAACGTATGCCCAAACCCTTACTATGAATGATTTCAAAGAAATAGAACTTGCGTGTAAAGTGATGTATGCGTGTTTTGCCTTTCAACAAACCTTTTGGAACTTGTATTGCACTGAAAATGATATTAATTTGTATTGCACCAATAAATAACAACGACGATTTCATACGTGTTTTTTTTTATAGAGCTAACATGATAGGAGAGACCGGGAGCTAAACAGGAAAGGCCAATGCCATGGCGGGGTCCACGTTGCTGTGAATTATGAGTTTCTGTCCTCAGAGGCCTGGGAACTGCAAACAGATTGCGAGATAGTCTGGGCTGAAACCACTATCCAAAACTCAAGAAAAATTGGCTCATTTTACAGACCAAAACCAACAATGAAACATCACTTGAACAACTAAACATATCATTAAACAGAATAAATGCAAATTCCAAATCTATTGTTATCCTGAGTGGAGAGTTTTACATAGGGAAAATTGGTTGGAAGCTGACCCCCAGACAAACCAAATATTAAACAAAGTCAAGAACTTCTTACCATCGTAGCTGACCATTCTCTCACAGAAATCGTAGGCAAACCCCTGCTATCATCGACAACTTCGAAACAATACCACCCATAGATGAAGCTGAACATGATATTCTCTGTATCCAACTAGTCATCTCTCTTATAAGATGCAAACCTTAACCCAGAGAAATAAAACATGACACAAAAGCAGATTGGCTAAAAAAAAAAAAATTGACCTACAAGAAACTCGCATAAAAATATCAAATCAAACATATGCTGTCAAAGACATAAACACTATCTGGAACACATTTAAAGAAGACTTAAATACCATTTCAAAAAACGTTCCAAATAAACTAATAAAACACAACAATAAACTTTCCTGGGTAAAGGTAAAAATAAACGCCTACAAACGCAAATACGTTAAATCGCAACAACAAAACTGTAAAAACAGTCGCCTAAAAAAGGCAAATCCAAGAAGAGCTGCGCCTGAACAAGATTATCCAACACACTCTAAAATTCAAAAAACAATTCTCAAACATCAAGACCAAACAAACTGAAAGCCAAACCATACCACCTCTTTTGGAAAATGGTCTCCTTTAATCGGAACGTCAAAACAATTGCAATATGCCTTCACCCCAATCACATCTGATACTATTTCTGACAAAGGCCCCAGCCATCATCCATCTATGCTAGAAATGTCCATCACAGAAAATGGAATATCACAATTATTACAAAACCTTAAAATCCACAAAGCCTCAGGTCCGTATCAAATACCGTGCAGAGTAGAGTATTAAAGGAATGCAGTACAGATATATCACCAATCCTAACTTCTATCTTTAAAAAGTCCCTGTCTCTTGGAAAAATTCCAACTGATTGGAAACGTGCAAATCTATGTTCAGTGTATAAAAGGGAGACAAACATAATGCTGTAAATTACATGCCAATATCACTTACATGCATTTGCTGTAAAATACTTGAACATGTCATCGCTAGCTCTCTCATGACTCATCTTGATAATGATAATGTCTTATATGACCTCCAACATGGGTTAAGACCCTCCCCTTCTTGTGAAACTTAACTAATATCATTCCTCCAAAACCTAACCCAATCAAATCATCAAGGTATACAAACTGACATCATTATGGATGTTGCTCAAGCATTCGATAAAGTGCCCCACCAGCACCTCTTACAAACTTAAATACTATATAATTAATTCAATTGCTTTCTTCTGGATATCTGACTTCTAAACAGATAGAACCCAGACTGTTGTCCTGGAGGGAACCATGTCAGACAAGGAACCTGTAACCTCCGGGGTCCCGCACTGTCTTGGGGCCCATCTTGTTTCTGATCTACATCAACGACTTTGCTTATAACATCAAGCATAGCACCCTAAGACTTTTTGCAGATGACAGCATCATTTACAAAAATATCAACAATCTCTCCGACGCTCAAAAGCTCCAGCTAGATATTAAAGCTGCCGGTCGATGAGAGCAGGACTGGTAAATGCAATTTCACCCTGAAAAATGTAACATCTTAAGCATTACTCATAAAAGAAATTATATCATCTCCTACGAACTTCGTGATCACATTCTTGAAAAGGTAAACCACGTCAAATATTTAGGTATTACACTCCAAAGTAACCTCAAATGGGATAAACACATTAATTCAACTACTTATAATGCAAATCAGGCCTTAGGATTTCTTCGCCGCAACCTCAAATTTAACTAATCACAAGTGAAAGATCATGCTTACAAAGCAATAGTCAAGCCTAAATTAGAAAACTCCTTCACTGTCTGGGACCCACATACAAAAGTTCAAATATATCAAATTGAAAAAGTACGAAAACGCGCAGCCAGACACATAACAAACAGATATCGCAATTCAAGTTCAGCAAATAATATGATAGACACCCTCGCTTGGCCCTCACTTGAAACAATTTGGACGAAATTCCGTATCATCATGCTTAATGAAATTATCCATCATGTAGTTGCCATCACTCCTCCCAATAACCTTCTTGTTCCCGTCGATCCCCGATCTACAGACTCTGCAGTATCCGCTGTTTAAAACACATACAAACCTCAAAAGTCTCATAAAAATTTTCATTCTACCCGAGAACAGTCATTGAATGGAATTTACTACCAACCGTTATATATGAGGCAGCCACAGTAGAGATTTTCAAAACACTTACTCCTGTGTCTGTCATTGTCCCCCTCATCCACCTGTAGACACTTGCCATGCACACGATTTTAATCTTAATTAACACCCAACGAGCACCTTTATTCAGTTTACACCCCTTAACAAAAAGGCGCCGGCACAAAATATTCGATTAAGAAGGAGTTCTGTGTCTGAAGAAGAAGAAGCTCGATGTAGCTGCCAATAATGTTTAGTTTATGTGCTTGCGTGTGTCCGTTTGAGCTTGTTTGGACTGTTAATTCATCATTCATCCTGTAATTTATTTTATATTTCAACACACGTATTCGCCATTTAGGTTCTGCATGCTGCTAATAAGACCCGTGTTCTTAGCTCAATCGTCAACGCCACGCTTACATATTGTGTTTGTGTGTCTTGAAGTTTATGGGGTCCCTCCGCGCCTGAGGCTGCATTATGTGAGGAATGAATTTCCAAGACCCATGAAAGTTGTGACGAATTTTGCATAAAGCTGGACATCCAGCAATTGATGTTTTACTGAAAAGCGTTTAATGTTGGTTTGGACTTATGCGATGTGGGGAAATAGGAGGATACGCCAACTGTTGAGTATGGTTACAACTAATCAAGCTCAGATGCGCCGTGAACGGGGATCGAACCCGGGTCGCCTATGTGAGAAGCACGTTAACCAAACACTGCGCTCACACGTCAGCCGCTTACATATTAAAGTCGGATTTTGACATATTACACATGGCCTACATTGTAACTTCATAATTCATTATGTTATTGTCAAATTATTTAATTTCAACATTGAAACGGATATGATGCCTATGTCCCAAGCTCAAAAGTCGATGTTACATCATTTGTGGCGTGTTCTGAGACAACTGGGCAAAATGCTTGTGCGAAAATTGTCATCCCAGATTAGCCTGTGCAGTTCGCACAGGCTAATCAGGGACGACAATTTCCGCTTTTATGGAATTTTTCGTTTAAAGGATATCTCTTCTTAGCGAAAATCCAGTTTAGGCGAAAAGTGTCGTCCCTGATTAGCCTGTGCAGACTGCTTAGGCTAATCTGGGATGACACTTTACGCACAAGCATTTTGCTCAGTTTTCTCAGAACACGCCACATTTTATCTAAATATTTACAATGGTATTGACGACATTTGAGTCGACAAGTGGCCGTTAATATCAAATAATTATAATTTGCCAGTAGAGACGCTATCGGGAATAAAAGAAGTAAAATCCAAATATAGATGTTTCTTACAAATAAATAAACCACGGACTTCATTTCAGGGGTTAGTTATTTGATCCCCAGCACAGCCACAAACGTATATATACTGGTCATACAATATGTTCAATGTTGTACTACATTGGCATCTTATTAACACGTATTTGTACCTAGTACAGGTTTCTTATGAGCAGGCTAAGTTGTCACCGACATATGACTACACAAATGTTCACAACTGCGACCAAACAGAGCATCCGAAAAGCGTTTGGAAGTGAGCGATGCTTCCAAAGCAATTAATTGCATCGATCCTTACTTCAGGCAGCGAACAAGCGCGCCTGTTCCACAGACACATCGATTTACACGCACGCAGAACGGGATCAATAAAATATTAGCGTAAAGTTAATGCACAGCTCGGAAATGGGGAAATACATTGCATAACCTATATTTTGACAAATTGGATTTAATTGATATTACTTGTTGTGTCGGATACACTGAAATTTGCTGATTTAAAGGACGGTTCACGTTGTTTAGGTAAGAAATTATCTTGTTATGTAATTTGCTCCATAAACTGATAATTAGTATTGCTGGTCTAAGCAAATCTATCATTTGTAGACGGCGTTTACAGGATAAGTGAGCAGGTCGTTTTTGAAATAGCTAACATCGATAAAGGAGGAAACGATTGGTGAACTTGATGTTCATTAAGCTGAAGAATGTGATTGCTAAGAAACATGGAAAATGTTACAGATGGTCGATATCACATCCAATAAAAACACAAACTAGACTTAAAATGGCTATGCCAGTCTGCAAAATAGGGTTAATCGAATCTTTTCGGTCGATTTATTTAGCGACTTTTAGTTTAAGAAATGTATAAAATAATCCACGGTCATGGAACTTAAGGGAAAAATGGTCCAAGGTCAACGTCAAAACAGACCAATATATTGAAAATGTTTTATTTTACTTGTCAACCTTGCACAAAGTTTTGTACAAATACTGACTAAGGGATCGACTTTATGACTTTAGCGGAGGGTGAGCTATTCCATGCTATAAAACAGTTCTCGATCTGCTGACATTTAATTAAAGTATTCGATCTTATTTCAGCCTAGAATAAACACGTGGCAAACTGGAACCAATGACTGTGAACGCCAACGAATCCGAGGGTAATCACTCAGCCAGACTATCGATTGTATAAGTCGATCGATTGGTTTATTAATCTATCAACCAAAATGAATCGACATAAATTTAGTTTACTAAGTAACATTTTGTCGTTTCACCCATGATATCTTAATTATTCGAAATTTTGTTACATGTAAATGAAAATGTTTGCGACTATTGATCATTCAGTTATGTAATATTTATTTTATACCATATACATGTACATAATTTAGCTCTATTGATCGTAAAGCTGATACTTTTTATTTTACTAAATCCAGACATTGTTCTTACTGCTGGAAAACGGGATTCGAAAGCAGTAGCGAGGCTCGACAGACGTCACGTGACTGATGTAGATGGCGCCAAAATACACCACGTGACAGGTGGCCCTTATAAGGGGCTTCTCGTGAACAAAAAATCGCAAAGTATGAATTTATTTATTTATCGGTTATGATCTGCTAAATATTCTTGAAAACATCTAAATAGTTAACGCATATTTAGAAATTTTTATTATAGTGTTGATCATGTCAGACATGTTTTATTTCCACTTCTATGATATCATTCATTGATCTTATTTTTTAAATTAAATATGGCAATCACACACCTGTTATTAAATGGCTTAGGTAATAACTGCAAAATATACTTTCTCACTCACGGTTATGTTCTTAAAATAGTCCCAGAAAATGGCGACCCAGCCGAGGCCCGACTGGAGTTTCTGGCCTATCTGGTCAACAAAGACCAGAACAACGAGCTCGTACAGGACTTCTGGACCCTCAGGTTCTGGTTTAGAGGCAAGCCGGATGGATTGACCAAGAAGCGAACGTTCACCCAGTATTTTCAGGAGCTTATGTGTCCTGAGTCATTTCCAAAAAGTAAGTTTCATTACCGCTGACATTTTAATGTCGTTTCAAAGAGCGTTATTGAATTCAGCTGATTTCAAGCAAGCGAGTACACCCATGTTTGGAGGAAGATATCGCTTAGAAATAGACACTTTTAAATACACTTTTGTAAATTGAACATTGTCAATGATACCATACTTTACGAAGATATGTTACATTCATTTGGCCCCCAGTGCTCACAATATATACTTTGTTTCAAATGAAGAGTCTTGATTTTGGTGCACCCCAGCCAGCTGCATATACATGTGATTTTTAAACGACTAGATTGTGATTAGACTAAAAAAAAAGAGAGAAGCTTTCTCACTGTTTAACCTTAATAAACTTAAATATGTACTGTACATTTATCGGGTTTAAATCTTAATTATTTCAGACTACATAAGCTGCATCTTTTTCCACACTTCATAAGCTTCAATCTGTGTTACAGAGTCAACGAGCTTAGTTCGGTATTTCACACTAAATGAGCTCCATATGTATTTCAGACTTCATGAACTTCGATCTGTATTTCAGACTTTATGAACTTTGATCTGTATTTTAGACTAAAAACTCAATCCGCATTTCACTCTAAATGAGCTTCAATATTAATATCAGACTACATGAGCTTCATGACGAAGGCGATGATTCTGATGAAGAGTTACGTGCTCCTAAGGCGGGTGGAGCTGGAGGTAGAGCAGGTGAACAAGGTGCACACGCCAGAAACAACGCCCCCTATCAGTAAGTCAACCGTTGACCTAAGCGGCTTGTCTGGAAGCGCATTGGTTGGTACGCGTGTTTGTCACATTGGTGACGTTTTAGGCTTAACGCCTCCTCTAAACAACAACATGGAGTTTATGAATGACATGTGTGCTCAGTTCAAACATACTTTAAGTTGAACTTATCAGAGCCGCGGCTTCCGCTGAGATGAACAGTTCCAACACACCCGTTGATCTTGCAACTGAAACTACAATAATATATATCAGTGGTTTGTCTTTTTTCACCAGAAAGCTTCGTCAGTCTCTTCACTCCGGACATCTATCAGTACAACTACGTTCCGGAGATCTCCATGAGCAACAAGACGTTCCTGACGTTGATGATTAAGGCCAAGTGCGACGCACACATCGCGCTTTCGGCGACGTACGGGGAGCTGCACAAGCGCACATTCGAGATACTGATTGGAGGAGACGGGAACACGCGCTCCATGATCAAGGACGGGATCGAGGGAAGCGTCCGCGCTGAGGCGTTGACGGCTAACGTCCTGAGTGGAACGGTGAGTTGCGATTATATTTAATACTGTATGCCGTTATATATTTTATAGGGCCAAAATATACGTTCATTTTTATCGAAGTTAATGTGCGTTCTGTTACGCGGACAGCTCACTCATTCGAGGAACATTGACGATCTTATGTTTGTCAAAAAATGTTAACAGCTGAAATAACGGCAGCTGTGATGTTAAAATCGAACCTCCATGTAAAACATGGAGATGTTCGATGTATGATTTCGTAAACGAGAAGTTTAAAGTACTAAGACGAACAGCGAAACATTCTTATTCTATCTGTGCAATTGTTCACATACAGGTACGTCAAATCCATAGTTATTTAGGATCATACCCTTTTTCGATTTAGGAATTACGCTATTTCTGGATCAGTTGGGGTAACAACCTCATTGAGGTTGGCAGAGGCGCCCATTACGGAGAGGGGAGGTTTGTCTCCTGGAAGCTACCAGAGAACAAACGCTTCGCCATTACGTCACTAGCCGTGGCGACGGACAACACGTCACATGGTCAGTTCGAATTCGCAGAATTGTTGGGTAAGTCTGGGCACATTTCACAAAATACTTATACAAAAAGGCAATAAACAACTACAACAATACAATTACTACAGTATCGCAAAATGAAGATGAAATAGGTAGTGATGATGACCCATATTTTGATGATTTTTCCGATGATTATGAGGAGGACAACTATTAGGATGAGTAGGGTGAATATGGCGAGTTTGTTTATCAAAGAAAATAGATGCTAGTGTGGCAGAACAGATTTGTTCATGCCTATCAGAAGTATCAGATATGGAAACATTTATACATATTTGTTTAAAAGTTTGATAATTGTTTTAAATACAACAAGAAGTAGAGACCGACTTCAGTCAGCAGGCTAAGAAGTCTCGAATCCGCAAGCAGATTCTCTGGATGGCGAAGAAGCAGCGAATCCTACACTTTCTGGAGGACGCATACCCCAACAGCCTGGCTGTTCAGGATATTGTCCAGTAAATTGTCTATTGAAAATTTTACATTATTAAACCGTATTTGATACACATTTTCTGTGTAATATAATAATGAACCATGAGAACAAAAGCGTAAGAAGCAGACCGCTCTGTCTTAATTTTTAAAGAGACAACCTTGCTGTGTTTCGTGAGGGAAGCGGAAAACTACAACGAGCGAGGCCTGGTATTGTAATGCGCAAGGGGGGTTAGAGGATTAGGGGAAGGATTAGTGTAAGGCCTTAACCAGAACCCTAACCCTAACCCTTACCCTAACCCAGGGTTATCTCCCCTATACCAGGCCTCGCTCGTTGTAATTGTCCGCTTCCAGTTTCGTGATGAAGTAACAATTGAACAACGATTCTATCTACGCTAAGACGGACACGGTGTATCTTTTAGTCTCAACGAAGTTTAAGAATATTAAACGTTGATTTAAAAAAGAACAACAACACATAAGTGATGCCATCACTTACATAATATTTTACGCTACGGCCGACTCTTTTCAGCCTGTAACAATCCATCGTTTACAATCAGTCATTATTTTATGTTTCCAAATATACACAGAAACATCGTCTATTAACTTTATCACATCTACTACAATGAATGCTTATCCTGTTCACGGCACCAATGTCGTAACGTGGTTTCAGTAAAACAACATATAGCTTCGCCACTCTCTAAAGCAGAACATTAAACACACGTACGATGTTTACCGTTGCTGGAATGTTCATATGCTTAATTATACAATTATAAATAAATATTCACCTATCCTGACTTAAAGCCTTAACACTTCATTGTTTTCTGCAAGTCTCTTGGCTTATTGCGTATGTTCTTGAAAATGAATAAGAACTGGTTTGCTCATGTAATCACTATGCCGATATTGGTTACATATATATAATTATGAATTGATTGGTAAACACATGGTTTCATAAATTCTAAGATAAACGAGTAATAAGATTGTGTGATAATTTAAACTCTTTTTGAAAATTTGTGGGGCAAACGCTTTTGTTAGTCAAATAGAACTTGGTAAATTGTTTTTGGTGACGACCATTCCTCCAGAATCATGGAGTTTCTGATGTACACAATCAATGAAACAAGCGTCAAAATATGCATATAAAATATAATAAAATTCAAAACCGTTCAATACGTAAACTGGTCATAGCAGGATTCCATATGATATTGTCGAAAACGTATGTTGCTCCGTTTTAGGCTCACTTCTGGTCAAAGTTTTGACGCCGGCTCCCTAGTGCTAATGATGAAAGAGCTCGAAAAATCTCGTCACGTGCGAGAGCTGGAGGTGGGACGATGGATGAGAGTTCAACACGAGGCACAAAGCGGTTCAACTCACGGTACACAGGGTAAAATCCAAATGGTTGATTTTAAAGATCCGTAAACACTGCCCGATACTATTATGCTATATAAAAACTTCCAACAACAAAAAGTGTCATATGAAGGTTAATTACAGTAAGAAAACCCTAAAACAAGTAACACTGGTGTAAAAACGTTAAACTACAAACATTCTGCAATTTTTTAGCATCTACAAATCGTTTCATGATGTCATCTTGTTTCGTTTTACGGATGATCTCGTGTCAGGATCGGATTCATTCGGTTAGCGTTAATTTGCATTATTCACGCAAGCTATTTTTTATTCATTATCGCGGTACTATAAGAATTATTTTGCGCAGTTCGGTACAACCAGGTTTACGCGATTGCATACCCACCATTTCTATTACATATACAAAGTTCTACAGTAAGCGCTGTTTGAACCTATACACTTATGAAAGATTATGAAATAATTGAAATCGAAAGAATGACCATTGAAATGTAAACATGTTATAAATAGACACAAGTGACCTTCTTTTCAAACTCCGATATATAACGGGCAGCTTAGTCATGCTTCCGACGCTGCTCGGAGCCAATCTCGCTCGTAAATGTTCGGATATCGTCGCGAAAAATTCAAATGGAATATATTGTCCCACAAAAATAAAAACGAGTATTTATTTTGTATCTCGTTAAATCAATGTTACCAGGTTACATCTAGCGAAGAAATTTTGGCTATTGCTATACGTAACACTGAATTTTGTTATGGGTTAACTTAATCACGAATTATTCGTTGATTTTGAGCATTTACGGATCTTTAAAATTCCTTGGAATTTTCGGACGTAAATAGTACAAGGTGTTTTTATTTGAAAATGCATATTTTTCTTGGGTTTTGATTTAACTTTAATATATATTTGCGTTCAGCTTTTAGAGGTGCTTTTGCGGCTAATACGTCAAATTCTACAGCCTATTAATAATACATTTAATACAAAAGTAATATTTTTATACACACTTTTTCATAATAAGTGTGTCCTAAATTTAAAGATAATAATTTATAAATTCTTCAGAAATGAAACTCGTGCGAGAAATGCCACAACTCTTGGGCAAGGACCAGCCGACTATCGCCATTGTAACCTCCTTGTATTGCGAGAAGCTTGCAGTAGACACAATGCTTGAAGATAAGACGACGTTTGTTAAATATAAGACGGAAGGTATAACTGTTCTCATTTGAATATGCTTAACATATATAAAGGCATCACTTAAGTTAAATATCGCTAACCTAGGAAATATTGTTATAGCTTGTAAATTGTAGGTGAGATAAATCCAATAATTGTAATAGTTTAGAGATGTTCATATGACATGGCTATATTAGAAGTTAGCAATTAACATAATGTTAAGCTTTGTTTAAATGAAAGCATTTGTGTTTATCACTTTATGTATATACTTTGTTTATTGCTTCATTTTGTTCATTTAATGCCATTTTTATTTGCTGTTTTCTTCTCCGAAGTTCGGCGAAATTTTATTGGTGAGTAATGTGTTCACATAGTTTTTCACTCGCCTGATCTATTCCCACCCACGTGTTTGTTTGTTCACCAAGTATTTTATGGATAGAACATGCTTGAGTATACGTTGTAGTGGCGTTAACTGTTTTGTTTCCCATGTCTTTAGTGACCAGTTTTAAGAGTGCCTTTCCTTATTTTGATGTTAAGTTCACGAGCTTATCTCAATTGTCATCTGTTAACATGTTGAAGTATTTCATTAGGACAGAGTATAGATATGCTTTTAATTTAATTGTTTGTGATTTACATTTTAATACAGTTGGTCATATTGTTATATTTCATCTTTACTTTGTTTCCTATATTGAAGTTATTTTTTATTAGTAAAATAACTTTTTAAGTCATTTTCTAATGAAATAACTGTCTTCTTTTGCATAACAAAAGCACACTTTGTATTAGATGAAGCAAGTGACTCGCCAGTGTCATCTAATATAACATGCAAAAATCATATTCAAACTCTTAACATACATGTTTATTTGCCATGCATGTGTTCTTATACCACACATATTAAACAATATAAGTCCATCAAGGAATAATTCGTGTTTAATGTTACTAGGCGAATGTCAGGTGTATACCGTGGGAACAATTGGTCGCTTCAAAGTGGTGAGCACGAAACTTGCTCGCCTTCCAACGTCGAACAGGGCTGCCCGAATTTCCGCGGAAAACACCGTCACGCGACTACTCGGTAAATCATTATCATGATCGGCAGCATATTTATTGTAGCCATCAAGATCAACATCTTCATCGCTGTTTCAGCTGATGATAGTTGTTTACCATCGCTTTAAAACAAGGCGAAGTGTTTGTGACACTTCTGGGCGATAGCCTTTTTGAATTGTTCACATTACTTTCAAATCCTCCTGGTACTGTAGTTTTGCGATGTACCACATCAAGTTTTAAACGCTTGTTGTACGATATTCAAACATTTTTACTTGTTGACTGCTGCCATAACGTGTTTTTGCATTAGACATAAGCAATCTCTTTAAGCAGTTTTATGACAAATTAGCTGTTTCTCCACATGTCTTTTGCTCTTGGTCTTATTGATGAAATCAACACAATGGTCTTTCAGGAATATTCAAATTAGTCGAACACGTGTTCCTCGTGGGCGTTGCGGGAGGTGTTTCACATGGCCATGATGTCACAAATTCAGTTCTCCTCGGGGATATCGTGGTGTCAATGACAAGCGAGCGAAACGAGCCCATGTATGTGAATTGCACAGCAGTGCAGCACGACACGAATGCGAAGCAGTACCTTTACAAAACTCGGCAATTTTCCTGTAAAAACAAGATCTTACAAAACGTTGCTTTGAGTCTTGAATCAATTGTCAAATCTAAAATAATATTCCCAAGCCCATGGGAGCGCTATTTAGAGGAAGGACTTGCACAGATGACCGTACAAGAAATCAACATGAAACATCCTGCAAACGATAACAACTATCTTGCCTTGCAGAGCGATTGTAAGCAGAACCAATTGGAGAACCATGTTGTACTTGTTTCTCAAAACCACAAGACCGGTCCGCGGGTTTTTCTTGGAACAATTGGAAGCGGCAAGTTAGTGAGCAGAGTGGCGGATGTGCGAGCGGACTTTGCATCACAGCATAAGGTTCTGGCGTACGACTTAGACTACGAAGCGGTTTTAGAATCCCTCGAAGGCAACCGCAACGAGAGTTTCATAGTGATAAGGGGCATTTGCGATTACCTGGATGGTACCAGAAAAGATTGGCATTTGTATGCCTCCCTTGCCGCCGCTTCTTACATGAAATCGCTGATAATGGCTCTTTAATAAAACCATAGATCGTCTCCAGAACGTTTGAACATTTAATGAAATTGATTTGTCAGATTAAAGTGTGGTTAATAAAAAGTTAAAAACGTACACGTGTGGAACCTTTCAGCCTGATCACTGTTCTTCACGCGATTGGTTGTTTTAAAATTAAAATTGAGCGTCTATGTGGCAATATATACATAAATGAAAAATACATGATGCATGCAGTTATACATTTCTAGTGTATACGTCTTTTGAAATGTATGCAGTATAAAATAAACTATGTAAAATCATGCGCAAACGACTTTTTTAACGCATTCTTTGTCAAAAGCCAAAGCATAAATATAGAGAATATTATGTGAGTTTTGGATAAAGATCAAGTAAGCCTTGTAATACCATGGTTTGAGCCGAGCATGATAAACTTGATCTTTATCCAAAACTCACATAATATTCTATTTATCCTATTATTTCTTCCCTTAACATGTGCGGTTGATGTTGGCATTTATTTATAGAAAGTAGAATGGACACCACATAAATGACAGTTTTCCTGAATATGTGAGCACCCACGGTAGAAATGGTACGCAATAAGCAAATGGCAGGTGTTAGTTAGTAAAAAGGACACCGGATATTAATTAATATATGATATTGAATATTAAAATATGTATACACGATATATTTTGTTTAAAAATATAGCAAACGAAGAACATTAAAGTATAAATAAATATGATCTTCGAAGATATGCCACGGGCCCATATTAGCGCACCTTCGGCATCAGGTCTCGGGCAAATACTGCCGAAGATATACCAAGGCGCGACCATTGTACATCAAAGCAAAGTAATAATACTAATCAGTGCTAACTAAAACTGCGTATAGCTAATAAAGCAAACAAAGAACATTCAAGCAACAATATCAGGAGATCATTATAGTTCTTGTTCAATAGTACTTAAACAGAACAACAACTATAAACATAAATGATCGAAACGTGGATCACAAGTTGCAAGTAACAGTAATCTGTACTTTTTTGCAATGCTTACAATCAATAATGAATAACTAAGTAATACATAAATGTAATATGAAATGTTAATATAACAGTAAAAACATACGCTAAAAAAGATGTTTGTAAAACATGTATGCCCCCCCCCCTCGACTCGTGAAGAGGTCTATGTAACCTTGGTATTTGATCTCTTGATTTAAAAAATGAAGGGTCATCATTCGTCAAGACCTATCATTAAACTAATTCAAATGCACATTTTAACTGGTACCATGCAGGCAAATGAAAGGATTACAATCGATATTTTATTTATCCAAGAAATTAACTGTTTCTGAAAATTGTAAGTTGAGGACGATGCCATGAATTTTAAATAAACTGGCTGGAACAGTGTTTTTTCTTGAATCAACACCGATCAAAGACAATTTATTACCTTAGGGAGTGATTTCATTCTAATAATATGGCTATGTATACCCTGTCTCAGATGATCTAATTTAATGGTTTAACATATTTTATTGATGCCAGTACCAAAATTTATCCACTTATTATGAAACTCAGTGTCCCATTTTCAGATAGTTTTCAGACAGTGATTTTTCACAATTTAAAGTCATCTTAAAGGATTTTATTGGTATTGACGGCGCTTAACATGACTTGTGTACATATTTAATTTCATATCCCCAGTGACATTGACCTTTGAACTACTGACTTCAACATTGATAAACCTCTTCCATGTCTCTCATTTAACGATCCTATCAATTGGTAAGGTTTATACACGAGCAAAGAACTAAAAAAGAAATACATGCATGTTTATATCATGTTAAACGAAGAAACGAATCTTCTTCTTAAGTATTCGTATCTCAAATGAAAACTGTGTGTAAAAAAGGACAATAAGAAATGGTACATTTATGAGACACCACTTACAAGTCACACACGATAACACATTTAAAAAAAATACTTTTCAAAAGTTGCAGAACGAATACAATATTTATTGTATGCTATATGTAGTAACACGCGTGTCTACCAGCAGCAGGGATTCTGCCAAGCAACGAAGTCTTATTGACCTTGGGCATCGTCGCTCCTTCACACGGGCTCCTTCACGAGGCATCAAACTGTTTTATATGTGGACATTCTTGTATTTGTAATGACACACATTTAACGATCCGTGTCACGTAACGAAGAAAACAATACGACATTCAATCCGGTATTCAAGCGCGCACAATTTAGTGTCCCGTAAAATGTTCAGACCTTAATCACTTTGATCCTGCTTGGGATTGAAGAGACGTTGAACATCAGTCACATCTAAGGGAAACCACCTGTCAGGTGCTGTCGCTCGTATGAGTGAAATGTTACAGAACATGCTTGCTGTGTTGCTCAAAATGCAATAGACGCTGTTGCGAGGAAAGTTTCTGTGTTGACAATTAACACACGAACTTAAACCAAATACGACAATCAGTTTTAACATTAAGATGCATGTATTTTTATGAGCAAAACTATACAAAACAAGAATATTAAATTCACGATTCAAGTTGTAGGATTTGTCAAGTATTATACGCCTTATTACGCATATATACTCATATAAATAAAATATCTATACAATATATTCATAAAGTGTACGTCGCCCAATCATTCTGCATCGAATACAAGAATGTGATCTTTGTCAACCATTCCAACAATTAGTTTTGATTTG